>JAJJLH010002992.1:0-10600 GCA_023806865.1 Isotricha sp. YL-2021a | reverse complement strand
ACAAAAAAATCAATATTAAACATTCCAAATTATTTTACTTTAGTTCACTATATTATAATAATTCAAAGTAAATATCGTCAATATAGAGCATATATCAAATATAAAAATGTAAAAGAAGGAAGATTAAAATTAAGATCAAATGAAGATGAATACATAAGACTAAAATTATCAAGTAAAAGAAGAACAAAAAAAAAAGTAATAATAGAAGAACAAAGTTCATTAACAATAAATAATGATAATACAGTAGAAATAACATTAAATAGTTCATTTAATAGTAACAATTCAAAAAATTCAATAAACTCAAAAAATTCGAAAAATTCAAAAAATTCATTAAATTCCCTAAATTCAAGTAATTCAAACAATTCAAATCTCTCTCCAAATAAAATAAAAGGATATTTTTTATTAAAAACTCAAAAAATAAAATCTTTTAAAATTGCTCCACCTCCGCATATAAAATTATTAAAACATTTCATAACATCTCCAATCCAAAACTTTGGTAAAATAACATGGGAAGACGATTCAAAATTCCTATCAAAATTTAATGAAAAAAAATCAAATGGTATATCACAATATATAGACATAAAAAATAACATATTTTTTTTTGGAGAATATAAAAATAACAAACCAAGAGGATATGGTATATTTACAAAATCAAATGGGACAAAATTAGAAGGTTATTGGTTAAATAATTCATTAATTGGAATTGGAATAGAAATATGGGAAGATGGTACAATTTATAAAGGAGAATTTCATCTTTCTAAAAAAAATGGTATTGGTTTATATAGATGGCCAGATGGGACAATTTATGAAGGAGAATTTAAAAATGATTCAATGAATGGTTATGGTATTATTTATTATAAAGATAATAAAATTTATGAAGGAGAAATTGAAAATGGTTTAATGAATGGTTTTGGTGAATTTTCTTGGCCTGATGGAAAAAAATATATTGGTTATTATTTAAATGATTTAAAAAATGGTTTTGGAATTTATATTTTTGATATTGTTAAATTCGAAGTTTATATTGGATTTTTTAAAAATGGAAAAATGGATTCTGTTGGATTAAAAATTAAAGGAAATGATGTTAAATATGGACTTTGGAAAAATGGAGAAAAAAAATTTTGGTTAAAAGGTCCTTGGGAAATGAAAAAAGCTTTATATAAAAAGGATTTAAATAAAATTGAAAGTGTTAAAACTGGAAATGAAGAATTAATTGGAATTAAGAAAACTTATACACAATTAATTTTACCTACTATGACTATGAGTATGATTAGTGATGAATGGAAGGAACAAGAACAATATTTTAAATTTATGTCTAAGGATATTGAATTTATTAAGAAGTTTGTTCATAGAATTGTTGATTATAAAAAAAAGAATAAATGATTTTTTGGTTTTTTTTCTTTTATTTTATTTTTTTTTTTTTCTATTTTTTATTTTTTATTTTTTTTTGGTGCAATTTTTTTTATTGAGTTTATTTAATGTATATTTTTATGTAAATAAGTTTTATATATTTTATTTATTTTTTGTATTAGTAAAATTGAGATATTTGGTTTTATTTTCATTTATTATTTGTTTTTTATTTTAATTGATTCAAAAAATATTAATATTAAAAAATTTTGAAAAATAATAATTATTTTTATATTTAAATTGTATGTTTTTTTTTTCTTCATTAATATTTTATTTTATTGAATAGAAAATTAAAATTTAATTTTAATTTAACTTATTCATTTATTTAATATGAGATATCATTAAAATTAATCATGACTTATTTTTTATAAAAATTTATGATTTATTTCCTGTAAAAAAAAATTATGAAATAATTATAAAGTATGTTTAATTCAATCAGAAGTTTTAGTAAATAATTTAAAAAAAGATAGTTCAATTCATTCAAGAAGAATAATATGAAAAAATATTTTGAACATTAATTGAAATGATTC
The DNA here is from genome assembly GCA_023806865.1 of Isotricha sp. YL-2021a. Classification (NCBI taxonomy): domain Eukaryota; phylum Ciliophora; class Litostomatea; order Vestibuliferida; family Isotrichidae; genus Isotricha; species Isotricha sp. YL-2021a. Next base: position 8,666 of record JAJJLH010002992.1, on the reverse strand, counting down.
CTTCAAGAAATAAATAATTTAATTGATATTTTGAATATTCTTTTAGAAAAAAAATTGTTTTTAAATGATAAGTCAAAATGTCTTTTTTTGTAAATGGAGATTTGAATATTTAAAAAAATTCAATTAAATTTAATTTTATTCTTGAATTTATCCTAATTTTATATAATTATTGTTTTATTTTAAAGTTTAACAGTAATGATTTAAATGATTATTAAAATATATAAATAAATTTCTTTTAATTAATGAAAATTGGAGAAATTTATTCCTAGTTATTATATTTTGAAAGAAATAAATTTAAAAAAGTTTGAGTTTTATTAAAATTAATTTAATTTAGAATTTGGAATAATTAAATGAAATCTATTATTATAATTTACTTAATAACCTAATTTTGAAAAAAAAAAAACATTATTACCTTAATAAAAAATCTATTAGAAAAAACTTAATATTATTTATCAAACATATTTGTATTTTTTTTCATTATATTATTTATAATAAAGAATAATTTAAAATAATTTATTAATAAACAATTCAAATAGTAATATAATTATATAAAAGTTAATATATTAAAACAATAATCTTATTATTAATAAATATTATTATAATCAAAAATTTATAAAAACCCAATTTCCCTCAAAAAAAATATATAATTCCTCTCAAAAAAAAGTGTATAAAAAAAAATAAAAAAAGATAAAAAAACCTAAAAAAAAAAAAAGATATAAAAAAAAAGAAAAAAAAAAAAAAAAATATCAAGCAGGTAAAACATTTTCTTTAAACTGTCCCATATAATTTCCAGCAGGAAAATAATTAGCAACTCCAATATAAATTCCTTTATCATTTTTACAATAACCAAATCCAACATCAGTAGAATTTTTCCAAATTAACTGTGTAAAATGTCCAGTTCCACTTTTAAAAGTAGCATTTTTAAAATTATAATTATTAATTTCATCATACCAACTTTGACTCATATCATAACCATTAATAGATTTACCTTGACACATAAAAAGATTTTCTCCTAAATTTTTTCCTTGATATTTATTATTAGAATGTTCAAAACTATTTTTTTTTGCTAATTCTTTTGAATAATTTTCTGCAATTTTACATAATTCTTTATTTAATTTTAATGGTTGAACATGATGTTTTTCTCTTAATTTATTATGAATTTCTAAACTTTGTTTTTGAAATTCATTTTGTGATAAATCAATATTTGAATTTGAAATTTCATTATTTTTTATATTGTGATTTTTTTTTGTTGATTTTGTTGTTTTTGTTATTTCTGTTTTTTCAATTTCTGTTTTTGTTTCTGTTGTATTTCCTTTTTTTGTTATTGTTGTTGTTTTTATTTCACCTTCTTTTTTTTCTATTATTGTTTTTATTATTGTTCCATCTGATTTTTTTTCTGTTTTTTCTTGACGAGATGTGTAACCTTCTGTTTCGATTTTATTTTCTTTGTTTGATTTTTCTGTTTGTTGTTTTTGGATTTTGGATTCTGTTTTTTCTAAATTATTTTCTTTTTTATCTTTTGTTGAAACACATATTCCCATTTTTTTATTGAAAATTTTTTGTTTTTATTTTTTTTATCATTTTTATTATTTTTGTGTATGTAAGTTTGTTTTTTATAATATTATTTGTATATTTTTAATTATAATTTTTTTTTAATAATATGTTTTTAAAAATTAAAAAATAGTTTTTCTTTTTATTTGATTTCCAAAATTAAAATTATTATTTTTTTTATTTTATATATTAAATAAATCAAAAAATATGAATATTTCTGAAATTATAAAAGAACCTTTAAAATACAACAATTTCCTAATAAATGAAACAAACATAAATAATTTTAAAAAAGAAACAATAGAAAAAAACATAAGTCTTATATTTACCAAATTATTAAGCTTAAATGAAAAAAAAGAAGAAACAAAATATATAACATTATCATGTATCCTAGGTGCATTTTTAGGAGATTCAATGGGAAGTTCATGTGAATTTTCAAAGAAAAATCCTAAAAATCACGAATTAATATTTAAAATTAAAGACGGTATATTTGAAATAGGAGAAATAACTGATGATAGTGAAATGGCAATTTCAGCTGCATTTGCCTATATGGATCTTCCATTTAAAGAATCAATTAAAATTAAAAATTTACTTTATTTCTATTTTTGTATTTGGAAAAATAGTGTTCCTAAAGATATTGGAAAAGCTACTCAGAATGCTTTAGATTTATTTGTTCCTAATCAAGATTCTATTGTAACAACAAAATATAATCATTTAATTCAAAATACTATTTTTGATTTAAATAAAAATTCTTTAGCTAATGGTTATTTAATGAGAATTTCGACTTTTATTGTATTTTTTTATTATGCTTATTTTGATTTTGTTAATGAAATTTTAAATCAAGATGATACGAGTTTATATCTTGAATTATATAATAAAATTTATCAAGAATCATATAAAAATGTTGTTATTATTCATCCTAATCTTGAAAATGTTATTGCTTCTGCTATTTATACTTTTATGGTTTTAACTGCTTTTGTAAAAAAAAATGCAAAAGATGTTTTAAATAATTTAAAAATTTTAATCGATCATAAATATTTTATTAGTCAACATAAAGAAGAAAATATTGCAAAGGAAACTGTAAAAAAATTTAAAAATGCCATTTTGGAAGTTGAAAAAAACTATGTTTTTGATGTATTTAAAAGTATGGGATATTATTTACATTCTATTAAACTTTCTATTTATTTTATAAATAAATTTGATAAAATGAAAGAAAATATAAAAGAAAATGAAAATTTATATAGAAAAATTATGGAAGAAATTTGTGATTTTGGTGGTGATACTGATACTAATTGTGCTATTGTTGGTACTCTTATTGGACCTTTAATTGGTTATAAAAATTTTGATAGGGAATTATTTACTATTTTTATTAAGTTTTTTCCTAAAAAAAGAATACAATATACAAGTGCTTTTATGTATGAATATGTTGACTTTTTGGAAAATAAATATTTGTATATTAATAATAATAATTATCATAATAAAAAAAATGTTATTGATAATAAAAATATAAATCAAGATATTAAAAATGAAGAAAATAAAAATAATCAAAAGAATAATAAAGATAATAATTCTCCTAATTCTAATGAAGAAAATGAAGATGTTATAAAAAAAGAAAATGATTTTATTGTATTGAAAAGATTAATGAAATTTTTATCATAAATTGCAGGTAAATTTATTTTTGAATAAATAAAAAATATTAAAATTAAAAACATAAAAAAATATTTATATTTTTATTTTATAATAAATAAACAAACCAAAACAATAAATAAAAATTTAAAAAACAAAAATATAAACACAAAATAAATAAAAAAAAAAAAAAAAACCTAACAATCATTAAACCAAAAAAAAAAAATAAAAATCATTGACTTAAAAGTTCAGCTTCAGCATTAATAAGTCTTAATAATTTTAAATCTTCAAAAGTAATATCATTTTTATTTCTAATAATATTATAACAATTATAAACTTCATCAATTTCTTTTTTTTTAATTTTCCCAAAAACAACTTGTTCTTTTTCAAATTCTTTATAAATAGAATTACTAATTTTAGAATTTAAAGTAAAAGGAGGACTTGCTAAATAATTAAAAAGTACACTTTGTTCTTTATCAAATAAGCAATATTTCAATAAATCAATTTCTTGCATTCCTTTAATATAATTAAATACTTCTAAATAATAATGAACTTTTCTTTCTGCTCTAATTAATAATTCATAACTTCTTTTTCTATATTTACTACTCCAAAAACATGCATAAGTAAAAACTGCTTTTACAACTCCAATTTTATGAAAATCTTCTTCTGCTTTTTTAATATCATCCTTTTTTTTTATATTTGTTTCAAATGATATATCATTATTTTCTGTATTTATAATATTAATATTTGTTCTTAATTGTCGATCACTTTGAAATAAAATTTGATTATTATTATCTGATTGATTAATTATTTGACTATTATTAATTTTTTTATCATCTTTTGTATAATTGTTTATATTATTAATTAAGGAATTTTTTTTTTTTCCTATTGTTTCTAAATCTATTGATGGAAGTGAACTTATACTTATACTTTCTTGTTTTTTTTCATTTAATTTTGATGAGTTTTTATCATAATTTGATATTTTTATTATATTTCTTTCTGATGATTGAATATTTAATTTATTATCATTTAATTTAGAATGTTCTTTTCCAGAATATTTATCAAAGAAATTATTATTGTTATATGGATTAATAGTAATAATTTTTGAAGTTCTTGAATTTAATTTTCTATTATTTTTCTTATTACCAAATTTTTCATTGTCTAAAATATTCATAATACTTTTTCTCTTAGAATAAATTCCACCAGTTGTACTTCTTCCAATTTGAAAATTACCTCTTTTAATTAAATTCATTACTTCATTATTAACTTTATCTCTTTTAAAAACAGATAAAAAATATTCAACATCATAATTTTTACTTCCTTTAATTTTTAACATTTTATGAATTAATTTATTATCAATTGCTTGTCTTTCTGCAATATTAATTAATACTAAAATAATTAATAAAATTTCTTCTAAAATTCCAGTTAAATCAGCAAGAAAAGAAGGAAATTTTTGATAACTTCTATCTAAAATAATAACTTTTGAACTTGCTTTAATAATAAATTTCCCAATTAAATATTCTCGTTCATTTTCTCTTGATGAAATTAAATGAAAAGTATCTTCATTTTTATCAAAAGAAGCATCAATAATAGTTTTTTTTTTCGAAAAAAAAAAATTATCATCATTTGTAAATTCAATAGTCGATATAGAAATTTCAGTAGTTTTAATAAAATTAATATCTAATCCTTTAACAATATAATTAATATAATGAGGTAAAGGATTACTTCTATTTTTATAATGAATAGCAGTATCAAGAAAATAAATTGCCATTTCAATTTTATTATTTTGCATCAATTCTTTTATTCTATTTAAATTTTCCATTCCATTTTCAGTTAATTTAATTTCAAGTTCAAAAAATTTAAAATAATAATCTGTATATAAACCATCTAAAGTATAATTTGCACTTTTATTTAAAACTGGACATAACATTCCACTAATTAAATTTCTATCAAAAGATTCATTTACTAAATTAAAAAAATCATCTTTTGTACATTTTTTTAATCCAAAAGGGAATTCTATTATTGTATCTGTACCAATCCATTCTTTAATAATAAATGAATAATTAAAATAATTATTAAAATCTTCAATTGCAGAATATGCATTTTCTTGATATTGAATTCCAAAACCTAAATTAAAATTTATTGAAGTTAAATTTATAAAAGGTTGAGTTTCTATTATTTTATTTGAGAAAATAAAATCTATATTTTCTCTTTTTACAAATGGATATCCAACATAAATAGTATAAGAAATTGCTAAAATTGCAAATATTATACTTGTTAAACCACCTATTATTGATTTGTATTCTATTTCATCATTTATACGAAAAGTTACGAAAGTTCCGAAATAGTCACATTTTTTTATTATTTTTGATATTATGTGACAACACTTTACCATTTTTATTATTATTTTATAATATTTTTTTGAGATAGTGTTTTTATTTTTATATTTTTTAATTTATAATTGATAATTAATTATAAATAATATTTTTATTTTTTTTTAAGAATTTTTATCAAATTTTTATTGATTATTTTCAATAATTTTCATTTTACAATGAATATAAAAACAAAAGAAAAAAATTTAATTATGAAAACAAATAATGATATCTGTGTAAAAGAACCAAATAAAGAAAAATATCAAATTAAATATGAAAATGGAGAAGTATATGAAGGATTTGTAAACAATCAGAAAAAAGAAGGAATGGGTAAAATGACCTATACTAATGGAATAGTATATATTGGAAATTGGAGAAATAATTTAAGAAATGATAGAAATGGAAAAATAATATATCTTGAAAATGAATATATAAGTAATTGGGAAAATGATAAATCAAAAAATAATGGAAATATAATATATAAAAATGGTGATAAATTTGAAGGAAATTGGAATAAAAAGTTTGAAAAAGAAGGATATGGTAAATTAATATATTTAAATGGTGATATATATAAAGGTTATTTTAAAAATGATAAAAAAGAAGGAAATGGAGAATTAACATATAAAAATGGAAATATATATAAAGGAAAATGGGAAAAAGATAAAATAATTGGAAAAGGAAAATTAATTTTTAATAATGGAGATATAATAGAAGGTTATTTTAAAAATGACAAAATAGAAGGAATTGGTACAAAAATATATTTAAATAGAAATATATATAAAGGTACTTTTAAAGATTATAAAAGAGAAGGAAAAGGAATTATGAATTATAATGAAGTTGAAATGTCCAATTGTTCTATTGAAAAAAAACATATTTATGAAGGTGATTGGAAAAATGATTTAAAAAATGGATATGGTAAAATGAAATATCTTAATGGAAATATTTATGAAGGATATTGGAAAAATAATTTAAGAAATGGATATGGAATTTACTTTAATGAAACTTCTAAAGATATTTATGAAGGAAATTGGGAAAATGATTTAAAAGAAGGAAAAGGAAAAATGAAATATAATAATGGAGATGTGTATGATGGATATTGGTTAAATGATAAAAAAAATGGAAAAGGAAATATGGAATATATAATAGGAAATTCTTATATAGGAAATTGGAAAGATAATAAAAAAAATGGAATAGGAAGAATGGAATATTATACAGGAAATGAATTTTATGGAATTTGGGAAAATGATTTTGAAAAAAAAGGAGAATTAAAAATGGAAACTGGAATTTATAAAGGTTCATTTTTAAATGGAAAAATTGAAGGATTTGGAAAAATGAATTATATAAATAATAATATTTATATTGGAAATTGGGCAAATAATAAAAAAAATGGATTAGGTATGATAAAATATAATAATGGAAATATTTTCAAAGGAAAGTTTGATAATGACTATAAAAAAATAGGAAATATGATATATAATAATAATAATATTTATAAAGGAGAATGGAATAATTTAAATAAAGAAGGTTATGGAGAAATGTTTTATTATAAAGATAATTCTTTATTTAAAGGTATTTGGAAAGATAATTTAAGAGAAGGTCCTGGTATAATATTATATAATAATGGTGATATTTTTGAAGGAATTTGGATAAAAAATGATAGGATAAAAAATGGTAAAATTATATATTCAAATGGAGATATTTATATTGGGGATATTATTAATAAAATAGAAAATATAAATAATGATTTTGTGATTATTGATAATGAAGAAAGTATTATTGAAACTAAGGATGAAAGTCAAATTGAATCAGTTGAAAAATCTATTAAACATGGTTATGGTCAAATGATTTTTAAAAATAAAGATAATTATCTTGGAGAATGGGAAAATAATTTAATACAAGGATATGGAGAATATTATTCTAATTTAAATAATGAAATATATAAAGGATTTTTTAAAAATAAAATAAAAGAAGGATTTGGTATTTTAAAAAATGATGAATATGAATATATTGGTGAGTTTAAAAATGATAAAAAAAATGGAAAAGGAAAAATAATTTATAAAAATGGAAATATATTTACTGGAGAATTTTTAAATGATAAAAAAGAAGGAAATGGAGAGATTGAATATAATGATGAATTTAAAAAAAATTTTAAAGGAAATTTTAAAAATGATAAAAAAAATAAATTTGGAATTACAGAATTTAAAAATGGAAAAACATTGGTTGGAAATTATGAAAATGATATTTTACTAAATGGAAAAATAATCTATCCAAATAGTGAAGTATATGAAGGAGAATGTAATGAAGATGGAATTCAAATTGGAAAAGGAATGATGATATATAATAATGGAGAAATTTTTATTGGAAATTGGAAAAATAATAAAAAAAATGGAAAGGGATTATTATGTTATGAAATTAATGATATGGATTTATTTAATAAAAAATTTGATATTATTAAAAATAATATTGTAAAAATTTTTGAATTAGATTTTATAAATAATTTTTATTATGGAGATTTTGTAAATGATATTATGGATGGAAAAGGAATTTTGCTTATGAAAAATAATGAAAATAATATGAAAGATTTAATTTATGAAGGAGATTTTAAAAATAATAAAAAACATGGAAAAGGTGTTATTTATTTTAATAAAAATCTTTTTTCTGAAATTTATATGGAAAATGATATTATTATTTCTCAGAAAAAAAAAGAAAGAAATTGTGAAAATTGTGAAGATAAATTAATATTATCTGAACAAAAAATATCAAAAAATAAACAATTCTTAGGAAATATTATGAAACTACCTTTAGAAAAAATAACTATAAGATAAATAATTTTTATTATCTGTATTGTATTTGAAAAAATATTTAAAATAAATAACAAATTTTAGTATTAGTTATTAAATATATTTAAAAAATATTTTATTTAAAAATGAAAAAATTTTTTTTTGATTTCACAAAATCCTCATCAATTCAATTTGAATATTCTAAAGTTTATAAAAAAAATAAAATGATATTTAAATTTATTTAAATTTTAGGTTATATATTTTTTAATCATTATATATTTTTCATTATATTTATCATTATTATTTTCTTTTTTATTTTTATTTTTTTGTTCAGATAATA
>JAJJLH010002991.1:0-10600 GCA_023806865.1 Isotricha sp. YL-2021a | reverse complement strand
AATTAAAACTAGAAATATTAAAACAATTTTTGAAAATTTTTATATCAAGTTAATTAGATTTACTATTTTTTATGAATAAAAAATTAATATTTTAGAAAAAATAATTAATTATAATATACATTTTATATTTTTGATAAATTATAATTCTTTATTATATAAGAAAAAAGTTTTTAATATAAAAAAATTAACCATAAATATTTTTATTAATTTTATAATAATTAAATATTCTGAGATGTCATAATTCTAAAATTAAAATCTTTCATATCAATATTTTTAGGATTTCTAAACCAATCATCTTTAAGCATAAAAGAATTACTATTCAATGAACTAGTTTTAATATTTCTAGTTTTAATTTTATGAGGAATAGATTTTCTTTTAAAAGATTCTTCATCTTCAATTTTAGGTAATTTTTTTAATAATTCATTTCTCTTTAATTTAAATTCATATTCATTTTTATCAACATCAGTAAAATCATAAGGAGATTTATAAATATCTTTTTTAGTAAAAGTTTCATTTTCTCCTGATTTTTCTTTTAATAATTCCCAAGCATTTTTTTTATTAGTACAATTAGAATTATTTTTATAATGATTATAAATATTTTTCATATTAATAAAATCATATCCTCTTTCATCTTGTAATTTATATCTATCATAATTTAATTTATTTTTTAATGATTCTTCTTTTTTTTTTTCATTTTCATATTCTTTTGTTCTATAATAATTTTCAATTTTTGGTCTTTGAATATATTTTAATAAAGAAGTTTGATTATTTTTATCATATAAATTTAATTTTTCTTTATCATAAATAACATTATTAACTGGATTAAACATTTCATCTCTTTTTGAATTTCTTAATTTTTCATTTTTTAATTTTAAATCTTCTTGATATTTTTTTTCTTTTTCAGGATCATAATATTTTCCTTTAATACAATCATAATTTCTAGTTTTATAAAATTTTTCAACAGCTTTTAATTTTTCATATTCTAAATCAACATTTTTTTTTTCATCATTAAATAATTTATAATTATTAGTAATAATATCATAATCTTTATAATTATTAGCATTAATTAATTTTGGTTTATTTTCATTAAAATCATCTTTACATTTTGGTCTTTTTTCAGGAGAATCAAAATAATGTTTACTTAAATTAATATTTGATATTATATTATAACATTTTTTATCTTTATTAATTCCAACTTTTTTTCCTTTTTCATTTTTTATTTCATTTGGATAATTTGGATGATTTTCAAATCCTTTTAATTTATCTTCTAAATTAATAATATTATATGCTTGTTCATATTTTAATTGATAATCATAATTTTTGGCTAATTGATTTTTTAAATTATTTTTTTCAAATATATTAATTTCTTTATTTCTATTATCATCATAATATTTTTGTAAAATTGGATCAAATTGATTTTCTATTTTTTTTATTAATTTTTGATTTCTTATAAAAGGTTTTTTATTAAATTTCCATTCAAGATTTCTTTTACTATAATCATAATCTAATATAGTTTTAGGCCAATTTATTTCTTTTGGAAATAATTCAAAAGATGTTCTTTGAGATTTTGATATTTTATAATTATTTGCTGTTGGCATTTCATCTTCTTGTTTTGTTTCTGTTAAATTTGGATTTGTATTTATTTCTTTTGTTTGATTTTGATTTGTTGGATTTGGAAATGATTGATTTTGAATGCTTTTATTTTCAACAGTTTCTAACATTTTTTATTTAATTTTTTTTTTTTTTTTTATTTTTTTTTATTTTAATTGTTTTTTTTTATTTATTTTTTTATTTTGAGTTTTTTTTTTTATTTTTTTTTGTTTTTTATTTTTTTATGTATTAATTAGAGAATAAAATGAAAAAATAACATTTTTTAAAAATTTTAAAAAAATAAAATTGAAGATAATAAATAATGTCAGATAATGAGTCAAATAAAGATAATAAATCGGAAAATGACACTCAAAAGAATTTTCATACAAAAACAGAAATATCAATAAATTCAAATATAATTCTTCTTAATCATACACCAAAAAGTCATAATATAGAATTAAGAGAAGAAGAAAAAGAAATACAAAAAATAATAGAAAATAATTTAAAAATAGAAAATGAAAAAAATAAAATAAAAGAACAAGAATTAAATAATATAATACAAATACAAAAAAAATTAAAAAATGATAAAAAAATAGAAAAAAATGATAATAAAAAAGAAAAAAATAAAACTCAAAAAGAAAAAGATAAAATATCAAAAAATTCTAAAAATTCAAAAAATTTAAAAGAAAAAAAAGAAAATAAAACCCAAAAAGGGAAAAAAATAGTAAAAATAATAAAATTAAAAAAAGAAAAAAAAAAAGAAAATTCCAATAAAAAACTTCCTCAATTAATAATAAAACAAAAATCAAAAAGTACAGATAAAATAATCCATTTTTCAAAAGAAATAAAATTTGAAAAAATAGAAAAAATAGAACAAAATGAAAAAAACAAAACAAAAATAGAAAATCCTAATTTTAAAGAAGAAAAATTAAAACTAGCATCAATATCAGAGACTCAAACAAAAGAAATAGAATCAAAATTCCAAAATTCAAAATGGAAAAAAAAAATAACAAAATTCCTTGATTCAACTCCAATTTTAATAACAATGTCCCTCTTAACAATTTGGGCTTTATTTGCATCTGATATTGAATATGCTTTCCTAAGTAAAAAAGTAGATTATTCATTTAATATAATTCAAATATTTATTCTTTGTATTTTTACTATGGAATTTATATTAAATTGCATATCGAAAAATTTTTATATTTTTTCTTTTTTTTTTTATTTAGATTTAATATCAACAATTTCTCTTATTCAAGATATTGATTATATAATGGATCCTTTTATGGGTTATACTCCAGTTCAAGAAGATAAAATTTCAAGAAATGGAAGAAGAAAAAGTGCTCAAGCTGCTAAAGCTATATCTAAAGTTAGTACTGCTTCTAGAGCTACTAGAGTTCTTAGAGTTATTAGAATTGTTAGATTGATTCGTATGGTTAAATTATATAAAAGTGTTTTAATTGCTAAAGAAAAAAGAGAAATGATTAAATTAGAAAATAAAAGGAAAATTATGGAAAAGTTAGAAAAAGATTTTGATGATAGTTCAAGTTCAAAATCTGAACATTTAGATAGGATTAATTCTTTTAATAGTAATTTTAATAAAATTAATAGTAATTTTAATGATAAAGATAATAATAATTCTAATCATAATATTCATAAATCAAATTCAATTTCTAATTCAATTAAAGGAGGAATGGGATCTACAATAATGAGAATTAAGAATTTGAAAAGATTTAAAGATAGGAAATCTAGTATTATTAGTAAAAGTGGTGAAAGTACTGGAGGATTATTACTTCAGTCAACTGGTTTTTTAAAAAATGCTATTCCACTTGAAAATAATATTTTTAGAAGTAGTAGTAATAATAATAATGATAGTAATCAATTAAATTTTAATATTATTAAAAAGGAAAGTAATAATATTCAAATTTTTAATAATAGAAATAATGATAATAAGGATAAAAGAAAGGAAAATGATAATAATAAAGATAATAAAGAAAATAAAGATAATGATGATGATGAAAGTGATGATAATATTTTAAAAGAATCAAAAATAAGTCAAATTGTAACTGAATCATTAACAAAAAAAGTAATTATATTAATATTAGTATTACTAGTAATTTTTCCTTTATTAACTGAAAGTTTCTGGAATACAGAAGTTAATGAAACTTATTATTTAGTTTCTGAATTTTTAAGTTTACATTATGCAATGTTTCAAACAAGAGGAATTATGGATAGTCAAATTAATATTACTAAATTATATGATATTAAATATCCTGTTATTAATATTACTATTAATGGAGTTAATTTTTATATTAATGAACATTTAAATAAATTCAATTATCGTTATAGAGAAATTTCTACTATTTATTCTAATGATGCTATGGTTAGAATTGTTTATTCTTTAAGAAAAGAAACTAAATTAAATCATTTTTTAAATTTATGTCAAACAATCTTTGTTTGTGTTGCTTTGACTATTTCTACTATTTTATTTGAAAATGATGCTAATGAATTAGTTTTAAAACCTTTAGAAATTATGATTGAAATAGTAGATAAAGTAGCAAAAGATCCTATTGGTGCTAAAAATGTTGAAGAATTACAAGATGGATTAAAACAAGAAATATTAAAAACTGAAAAAAATAATAAACAAAAAAAAAATCTTAATTTTCCAAATTTAAAAAATATAAACAGTAACATGCATGAAAATGAGCATATAATAAGTAATATATCCATTAGTAATAACATCCATTTCAATTTTAGTAATAATAATAATAGTAATAATATCAATAATAATATCAATAATAATAATAATATTAATAATAATAAAAATAATAAAAATGAAAAAGATAATATCAATCAAAATAATGATAAAAATTCAATAACGAAAAAAAATATAAATATTGAACAAAATGAAGAAGAAAACTATGAAGTTTCAGTAATAAAAAGTGCAATAATAAAAATTTCAGCATTACTTGCAATAGGATTTGGTGAAGCAGGTGGTGAAATAATAAAAAAAAACTTATCAAACAATCAAGATTTAAACCCTCGTTTAAAAGGGAAAAAAAAAAAAGCAATTTTTGCATTTTGTGACATAAGACAATTTGAAGAAATAAATTTAGCTTTAGAAGAAAAAACAATATTATTCATAAATCAAATAGCAGAAATAGTTCATTCAAGTGTAGATCGTTATAAAGGTTCAACAAATAAAAATATAGGAGAAAGTTTTTTTAACGTATGGAAATTTTATAATGAAATTCATTTAAATAAAGGAAAAAAAAATGAGAAAATAATAAAAAAAGATAATTTATTAGAAATTGATCCAACAAATCCTCAAGTAGGAATAATAGCAGATTGTTCAATTTTAGCATGTTTAAGAATAATATTAAAAATAAATAAAAATTTAGATATTTTAAAATATAATCAAAATGAAAAAATTTTAAAAAAAATACCAAATTTTAAAGTTAATATGGGATTTGGTCTTCATATGGGTTATGGTATTGAAGGAGCAATTGGTTCAATATATAAAATTGATGCTTCATATTTAAGTCCTAATGTTAATATTGCTGCTCGATTAGAAACTTTAACAAGACAATTTAAAATTAATATTTTAATAAGTGGAGTTTTATATAATTTACTCACTGATGATATGAAAAATATTTGTAGATTTATTGATAAAGTTACAGTTAAAGGAAGTCATATTCCTTTAGATTTATATACTATTGATTTAAATTTAAATGTTTCTAAACAGAGACATAGTAAAATTTTAATTATGAATAATAAAGAAAAAAGTAATTGGTTTAATGAGAAAAAAATGGAATTAGATGCTTTAATTGAAGAATATGGAAGTGTTACTGCTATTATTTTAGAAAAAAATTCTTATAGGGAATTGATAAAATATAGAAATAGTGATTTTAAAAATTTTTGGGATACTGGAATTAAATATTATATTAATGGTGATTGGAAAAGTGCTAATTTATATTTTGATTATTGTTTAAATATTGATCCTGAGGATGGTCCTGCTAAAGTTTTAAATACATTTATTAATGATTTTGATTTGAAACCTCCAAAAAATTGGAATGGTGTTAGAGAATTAAATACAAAGTAAAAATTTTTTATTTTATTTGGAGAGTTTTTTTTATATATATATTATTTTAATTTTTTTAATTATATTTTATTTTCTTGATATTATAAATGGGATTTTATTATTTATATATGATTATTTTTTTTATTTATACTTTTTTATTTTTTTTTTTTTTATTTTTTTTATTATTATTTTATTTAAATATTATTATATTTAAAAAAAAATATAAAAATTTTTTTTAATGTCAAATAATATAAAAACAATAAATTAAAATATGGGAAATGAAACTCTTAAATCAAAACCAATAAAATATTTTTCAGATTATACATTTCAAATAAAATCTGGTCTTTTTTCTAATAATATAGGTGAAAAAATAAAAATAACAATATCACTTAATTTATGTATGCCAGGAGTATATTATCAAATAAATACATATTCAAAAGTAAATGAAAATAAAACTTTATTAAAACAATCTGAAAAATTAAAAAGTAATAATGAACAAAATATAATATTTCAAACTCCAATTTTAATAGATTATTTTTTTGAAAAAGAACAATATTTAATTTTTGAAGTTATAAAATATAAAAATTTAATTCCTGAAATTTTATCATATGAAACTACAATTGGAAAAATTGTCGGTTCGAGAAAAAATACTTTAAATCAACAAATAAATTTATTAAATAATGAAAATATTATATTAAAAGCAGAAAAAATTAATGAATCAGAAAATTTTTTAGATATTCATTTTATAATTGAAAGTAATAAACCAATAAAATATAAAAAAAAAAAAAATAAAATTTTCATTTTAATAAAAAATAAAATAGATTTATATTTAACAGAAGCATTAAAAAATAATGGAAATTTTTCTCCAATTCACATTCCTTTAAATTTACTAAAACCAAATTTTACTTTAATATTTTATAATAATAAAAAAGAAATAATAAAAGTAGATACAACAACATTAAATGATATAACAAATAACTATAAAACAACAATAAATTTATCAAAAAAAAAATTTTTATATTTAGAAAGTGATTCTTTAATAAGAAAATCATATTCATTTATGGATTATTTACAATTAGGAATTGAAATAAAATTATCAATTGCAATTGACTTTACACAATCAAATTTAAATCCAAAAGAAAAAAATTCTTTACATAATATTTCAAATAATAATCTAAATGATTATGAAAATATAATTATTTCAATTGGAAATATAATGTCTTATTATAATTATGAACAATTTTTTCCTGTTTTTGGTTTTGGGGCAAAATTAAAAAAAAATAATAAAATTAATCATTGTTTCCCAATTAATTTTAATGAAGAAAATCCAAATATTTATACTATTGATAATGTAATTAAAAATTATCATAATTGTTTAAATGAAATTGAATTATCTGAACCAACATATTTTTCTCCTATTATTAATAAAATTAATGAAATGATAAAAGAAAATAATAATAATTATCAATATAATATTTTATTAATATTAACTGATGGAATTTTAAATGATGTTAAAAATACTATTAATTCTATTATTGAAAGTTCTTTTTTACCTTTAAGTATAATTATTATTGGAATTGGAAATGAAGATTTTAATAAAATGAAAAAATTAAATTTTGAAGATGAATTTTTAAATAATAAAAAAATTAATTTTGTTGAAAGAGAGTTAATTCAATTTACTGAATTTAATAAATATGATAATAATTGTATGAAATTAATACAAGATGTTCTTGGAAAAATTCCTAGAGAAGTTGTTAAATATTATAATTATAAAAGGTTGTTTCCTGAAAATTTTAAAAAGTAATTAATTCTTATGTTTTAATTATTGAAATAATTGTATATAATATTATATAAAAGTATATAAACGTAAATAATAAGTAGAAAATTATAAAAATTATAAATTAAAATAGTTATAGTATTAATATAAATTTAAATTGTTGTTAAATTTATAAATATAAAAATTTTTTTTTTTTTTGTACATTTTTCATATTTTTTAAATATTTCAATATAATATTTAATAATAGAAATAATTAAATTATATTATTATATAAACAATTATTTTTGTGAGTTATTATTGTTTATGTTCTATTAATTTTTTATTAAAGAATTAATATTTTTATTTAATAAATATGGGTTGTAATATTGGGAGAAGTCATAAAATAACAATACATTCTATTCAAAGTAAAGTTTCAACTTGGAAAAATAATCAATGTTTTTGTATTAAACAAAATGAAAAAATCAAATATCAAAAAGAAATAATACCCCAATATTATAATAAAATATCGAAATTAAATATAATAAAAATTTTAGATTATTTATCATATGATGAGATAAAAGAAATAGGAAAAATAAATAGAAAATTTAATTTTATAATAAAAACAAATAATATATTATTTGTTAAGTTTTTTAGAAGAAAAAGTTCAATGATTGATTGTAAATTAAATATAAAAAATTATGGTTCATTTTCCGAATTACAAAATGTAAATACAAGTTATGGATTAGTATCTAATATTTAATTTGAAAGTAACTTTACAAAATTGATTATATGAAGTTTTATACTTCATTTTTATCATTATTATAAATTTATGGATTATTAAGAATATAATTTAATTTATTAAATTAAAATATCAAAGTCAGAGATTAAAAGATATAATAATTTTCTTTATTGAAAATTAATTTTTATTTTTTTAAGTTTAATTGTAGGATATTAATTTTTATAAATTAAAAAATGAAAATAAACTAAAACAACTTGTTTTTCAATATTATAACATAATTAAGGTGTATTCTTTTTAGAATATTATATTTATATAATTTAAAATTGATTTTTTTATTTATTCTTTCTTTGTAATTTTATTTTTAGGGACTTTTTAAATTATTAATTTATTTTATTTTTATTTAATATTATAATTATTTATAATTAATTAAATTATTATGGATAATATAAAAGACCCAAAACAATTATCAGATGACATTTATATAAATACAAAAAATGATTTTAGAAAAAAGAAAATTGTTATAAAAAATAAAGGAACTTCAAATAAAAAAGAAAATAATAATTCCAATCAAGAAAAAGAAGAATATAATAATACAGAATCAAAAGAAAAAAATTTTAGAAAATCATTTGCAAATTTTAATGAATTTAAAAAGACAACTTTTCTTAAACAAAATACATATTTTGAAAATAGAAATAAAACAAGAAATAATAAAAATAAACAATCAATAAAATTTAGTTTTATAGATGAAAAAAATGAAAATAATAATAATGGTATAAATGATTATATTTTACAATTACATAAAGAAATATTAAATTTACCAAAATTAAATATACAAACAAATAATCAATTCAATTTAACAGTAAATAATTCTTTTTTTAAAAAAACAGTTTCATTAACATCAAAAAATATAATATTAAAAGAAAAAGAAAAAGAAAAAAACAAAATAAATAATAAAAATTTATTCCAAACAACAAATATAAATAGTTTTTCCCCAGAACCAGAAATGAAAAATAAATTTTCAATAAATCATAATACAAATCAAGAAAAACAAAATTCAAAAACTCAAAGAAAAAAATTATATTTAAAAGTAAAAACATATACAAAACAAAATGAAAAAATAAAAGAAAAAATAGAATTAGACATATCAGATAAAAATATATCATATTTTAAATATCCATTAGTGAAAACATCACGTAATTCAATAAATAAATATATAAAATCATTTGCAGTAAATTCATATCAAGGTTTAAAAAGAAATTATAATGAAGATAAAGTTTCCATAATTTTAACAATAAAAAAACCAAAAAATTTTATAGGAGAAAATTGGCCAAAAATATCATATTTAGCAATTTTTGATGGTCATGGTGGAAATTCTTGTAGTAATTTCTTAAGAGATAATTTACATAATTACATAATAAAAAATGAAAATTTTCCATTAAATATAGAAAAATCATTAATTTCTTCATTTGAAAATGCAGAAAATGATTTTATAAATAATATAGGAATAAAAGAAAATGATAAAAGTGGTTCTTGTGCTTTAGTAACTTTATTAATTGATAATATTTTATATGTTGCAAATTGTGGTGATAGTAGAGCAATTTTATCTTTAAATAATGGAAAAAAAATTAAATTATTAAATAATATTCATAGACCAAATAATTTTAATGAAAAAGAAAGAATTATTAATAATGGAGGTAATATTTATATTAGTAATAATATTCTAAGAATCTTTCCAGGAAGATTAAGTGTTACTAGAGCTTTTGGTGATAAAAATGCTAAATTAAGTGAATTTGGAGGAAAAAAAAATGTTTTGATATCTACTCCTGAAATTTGTATTGTTAATTTAAAAGAATTTAAAGTCGATTTTTTAATTATGGGATGTGATGGTATTTTTGAATATTTAAGTAATGAAGATTGTGTTAAATTAGCTTGGAAAAATTTAGAAGATAAACAAAATTATAATAATTTTCATTTGTTTAATGGAGATATTTGTGATTTGATTATTAAAAGTGCTTTAAAAAGAAATTCTTTAGATAATGTTACTGTTTTATTTGTTTCGTTTAGGAATTTTGAAAAAAAATTTTATGAAGGAAATTTTAATAATATTAAATTTTTTAAAGAAAATTCTGATGATAATGATAATAATAATAATGAAAATAATGATGTTGATGTTATTAAAAAACCTATTATTAAATTTAATTCTATTAATAATTTAAGTAATAATAATTTTAATAATAATAATAATGATATAAAGAAAAAAATTAAAATAAAAAATGATTTTAATTCTTTTTTAAAAATAAAAATGAAAATAAATGTTCCAGTAGAAACAAATTAAAGTTTTTTTAATTATTTATAAATTTTATTTTAGATTATGATTTGTTTATAAATTGTCATTTTTTTTGTCTTATATTTACTTATAATTAAAATAATTTGAATT
>JAJJLH010002990.1:0-10605 GCA_023806865.1 Isotricha sp. YL-2021a | reverse complement strand
TAAGAGAATCTACTAAAAGAGAAGTTTATGAAAGATCATATACTAAAATTCAAGAAGCTGCTGCTAATGCTGGTGGTATTGTTAAAATTGTTACTTTAATTGGGAATACTATTGTTTTTTATTTTAAAAAAATTTTATATAGGAATTTTCTAATTCAATTTTTTAAATTTAATAAAAATGAAAATAATAATCATAATAATCATAAAATTGATGATACACAATCTTTTATTTGGAATCAACAAAATAAAAATATTAATTCACAATCTTTTGCTCATAATATTTATTTAATGAATAATTCAAAATATAATATTTTAGCTAATCGAAATAGAATTTATCCTATTAATTCAACTCCTCAAATTAAAACAGTTAAAAATTTAAATTCAATGTTATCATTAAATCAAAATCATAATTAAATTTATATAAATGACTTAATTTCTTCCTTTCTCCTTCATCAAATAATTTATTTTTAATTAACTTAACTTCAAATTTAGTTTTAAAAAATTGAACAATATCAAATAAAAAAGAAATTTTTGAATAATTATAATTAATATATTTAATATGATTAATACAACCTTTTCTGCAAATAATAGAAAAACAATTTCTAGATGATTTAACTGTAAAAATTGTATTTTCCATTTTTTTATTATTAATTAAATTTTGTATACCTGAAATTACACTTAAATTACTTGTTTCATGTCTATGAGGAATTTGATTATTAAAATTTCTTTTACTAAAATTTTGATAACGATAACTTGAAATATTATTAACATTATTACTATTATTTAAAATATTATTATTAGTATTATTAATATTATTATTTGTATTATTATTAATATTATTATTAATCTTAGTGCTATTATTATTATTACTATTAATAAAATTATTAATATTAATATTATTAATATTATTATTACTAAAATCATTCTGAATAAAATTCATATTATAATTAATATTAAACTGATTTTGAAAATTATCTAAAATATTAGCATTACTACTAACCTTAGGCTGAGCTCTTTTACATTCAATCCATTTTCCATAAAGAAAATGACAATTAGTATGAGATAAAATTTTATCAATAGTTTCTTTTTCTGAAAAAATAATAAAACCAAATCCTCTACTTCTTCCAGTAATTTTATCTTTCATAATAATAGCTTTATCAATTTTTCCAAACTGACTAAAATAATTTTTTAAAGAATCAACATTTAAAGAAGGATGTAATCCTCCAACAAACATTTTTCTCATATATAAAGGAATATTTTTTTTATTATTAGATTTATTATTATTTTGATTTGAATTATTATTATTATCATTTAAACTTTTATTACTTTTATTTAATAAAGAAACTGATGATGATCTTTTTTTTTTTTTTTTCTTTTTTTTTGATGAAGAAATATTTTCAATTTTTTCTTTTGGAATTGCCAATTTACAATCAACTTTTTTTCCTTTTATAATATGTTGATTTTTTAATAATTCTTGAATCATTTCTTCTTTTTCTAAAGTAATAAAACCAAATCCTCTTTGATGTTCTATTTTTTAATTTTAAATATTTATTTATTTTATCTTACTTGTTGTTTTATCTCTCATTATTACACAATCTGTTAAGTGACCATATTTACTTTCGAAATAAGTGTTTAAATCTTCTTTTTTTGTTAAATATTTTTATTTTACCTTCGGTTATTTCTTTGGAGATTCCTCCTATAAATATTTTGTTGTTACTATAATTTTTTTTTAAATTGAATCTTACTTTATTATTGGAGCAGACATGAATTTTATTTTTTATAAATATAATTTAAAATATATTTTTTAGTTTTCTGAAATTTTTTTTTTTTTTTATTTTTATTTTTTATTTTTTATTTCTTTTATATAATTTATTTTTTTGGTTTTATTTATTTAATGAAAAATAATTATTTATTTTTTTTTTTATTTTTATATAAAATACATTTATTTATTTTAAAATGATTTATACTATTTAATTATTTTTAATATTTTTTAATTTTTCTAAAATAATATCAATATTTTCAAAAATAATAAAATTGGGATTTTTTGTTAAAATTTGTTGTGTTTCATTTTCAATAATTTTCCTTAATTCCTTAGTATCACTAAAAAATTTTTTACTAATTTTATATTTTTCTTCTAATTTTTTTCTTAATTGACTCATATCATTTTCTTTCATAAACATAACATAAGGTAAATAAATTTTAGAATAAGATCTACTAGTAACAGTTTCAGTTAACATTAATCTCAAAAAATAATTTTCTTTTGAATAAACTAAAAATTCAAAAGCAACACAAAAATATCTTTTAATATGAGTAATAACAAATTTAAATCTAAAAAAACAACTAGGATTAATTTTCATTAATCTTAACATTGAATCATAATTATGTTCATTTAAAACTTGAGTCATTATATTTCTCATTTTAACACTATTTAAAAAAATATTATAAGTTATTATTTTATCTTTTTCACTCATTAAATCAAAAATATTTTTTGGTTCCATCCCAATAATATTAGTAAAATCACTTGAATTTAAAATTATTGCTTTATGAATAAAAAATGAATTATTACTTATTTCTATTTTAGTTAAAGAATAAAAATCAACTCTCCATTTAAAATATTGTCCCAAATCACTTTTTACTTCATTTACACAAGGAGAAAAAATCCATAATTCTTTTTTATTTAATTTATTTTCTAAGTTTATTTTATATAAATTATCAGGAGAATTTTTTAAATAATCACTAAATGTAATATTTGGATTTTGAATTTTTAATATTTCTTCTATTTTCATTATTAAATCTTTAAATAATAAAATGTGATCATAATCTTTATTAAAAATTATTTTTTCGGTTTTTGTATTTTTTACAAATAATAATTTATAACTTCCATCATCGAGAAAAAGAGTAAATTGTATATTTTCTTTAGGATTTTTTTTATTATAAATAATAAATAAAATTCTAAATTTATTAATAACAACTGTATAAAAACAAGTAGTTTGTAAAAATTCAAATTGATAATATTTTTCATTAATTCCTTTTTGAAAAATTAATAAAGCAAGAGAAATTTTATCATTTTGTTTAATAATTTCACAATGTCTAATTAATAATTTAGAAACAAACATTTTTAAATTAAAAATAAAAGAAATACTTGAAGTAATAGGCATAGTTAAATCAAATAATAATTTTTCTAAATAAATATATAATCTACTATGATTAATAGAATAATGATATTCATTTTTTTTGTTATCCAAATCAACAATATTAAAAATTAATTGTTTTTCATTTTGAGAATTAGAAATACTTAATTGATAATTAACATTATCAACAAATTGATTAATTTCTCTTAAAACAATATTATTTTCTTTATTATTTTCATCTGAGCAAATTCTATTAATTTCTTCTTTTAAATTAATAATATTTTTAATTTTATTTTGAAATAAATTATTCATATCATCTAAAACAGAAAAGTCTATTATACTTTCAAAATAATCAGGATATAATTTTACTACTCCTTTCCCACTTGATAAAAAATGTTTAAAAAATTGAGTTGTTTTTAAACTTTTTCCTTCACTTGTTTTATAAATTGAAGGATTATATAATTTAATATTACAATTTGATTCTCTTATACTAAAATTTTCATTTCCTATTATTATAACATTATGTTGATTTATATAATCAAAGGGATTATATTCATTAAATATCATTTTTTCTTCTGGATTATTTAATTTTATCATTAATTCATGATATTTATTTGTTACTGGATTTAATTTTATTTGAAATTTTTCATTTATTTTATTGAAGGGATTGTTTTTTTTTAAAAGAACTGAAAATAAATCGAAACTTGAAGGTTTTGTTGATCGGATTACTTTACTAAAACAATCTTTTAATGTTAGTTTTTTTTTTTTTAAAGGGAAGTTTTACTTTTGGTTCTTCGGTTATTAAAGATAAAAATGATTGAGTTTGATTTTCTGTATTATTTTTATTTTCTTCTGTATTATTTTTATTTTCTTCTGAATTATTTTTATTTTCTTCTGTATTATTTTTATTTTCTTCTAAATTGTTTTTATTTAGTTCTAAATTTTTATTTTCTTCTGAATTGTTTTTATTTTCTTCTGAATTGTTTTTAATTTCTTCTGTATTATTTTTATTTTCTTCTAAATTGTTTTTATTTTCTTCTAAATTGTTTTTATTTAGTTCTAAATTTTTATTTTCTTCTGAATTAATTTTATTTTCTTCTGAATTGTTTTTATTTTCTTCTAAATTGTTTTTATTTTCTTCTAAATTAATTATTTTTTCTTCAAATTCTTTTTTTGTTTCTCTTAAATTTATTTTATTTTCTTCTATAATATTTTGATTTTCTAAATTTATATCTTCTTTATTTTTTTCAAGTTTTTTTTCTTCTTTTTTTTCTTTTTCTATTTTAATTTCTTCTTTATTTTCTTTTTCTTCTTCTATTTCTTTTTCTTCATCAATTTTATTTAATTCTTTAATTTTATTTATTTCTTCATTTTTTTTATCTTCTTCTAATTTTTTTTTCTCTTCATTAATTTTTTTTTCTTCTTCAATTTTTTTTCTTTCTTTTTCTAATTTTTTTTTCTCTTCTTCAATTTTTCTTTTTTCTTCATCTAATTTTTTATATTCTTCTTCTAATTTATTATATTCATCTTTTATTTTAAAATCTTCTTCAAATTTTTTTTTTTCATTGTCAATTTTTTTAATTTCTTCTTTATTTTTTTTTTCATAATCTTTTTCTTTATTTTCTCCAAAACTTTTATTAATAATATTATTATTTATATTATTATTATTATCATTAATTTTATTCAAATCATCTTTTTGAATTTTAGTATCAACTTTTTCAAAAATAACATTAGTATTAAAAGTACCACTTTGTCTTATTTCAGTAGATTCATTTTTTTCATCAAAAGATTTAAAAAAACTATTTTTTTCTTTTTTAATTAAATCATCATCTTCAATATAAATATTACTATTATTATTACTATAATTAAAATCTATTTTTTTATTTTTCTTTTTTATATAATTAAATTCATCTTCTGAAGATGAATCCGCATCAAGTGTATTTAATTTTTTTAAATGTTGTACATTAAATAAATCAAAAATATTTTCTCCTTTTAATTTTAATATTTTAATTGTAATATAATGATTTTCTCCTAATATTTTCTTAGTAAAAATACAAGCTTTATCAATATCTTTATTATAATCTTTTAAAGAATAATTTTTAGTAATTGAAAAATAATTTAATAATAAAAAACAAAATAATAAATTAACTTCCCTTTTATTTTCTTCTTTAATATCTTCATTTAAAATATCTTTTATTTCTTTAAACATTAAATGAAAATAATGAATAGACATTTGAATATTTTTTTTTTTTAATTCAATAATCCCATAATTATTATATGAAATAGCATTATCAATTTTACTTTTATTCATTTCAATACATTTATCTAAAAACATTTCTGCTTTATCATATCTTTTTTCTTTTTCATAAATACAAGCAATATTATTTGATAAAGCATTTTTTCTTTTAATCATTTTTTTTTCATTTTTAAAAGGAGATTGATTTATTATTTCTATTCCACTTGAAATTAATAATTTTGAATAATCATGTTTATTATTTGAATAATAATAAGATGAATATTTTGTTATTATTTCTATTAATTTATATATCATTTCAATTGTTATTCCTAAATTATTTGAAGATGATTGAAGAAGATAAAATGATTCTTGATTAAAAAATTTTTTTTTTTTATAATAGTGATTACATGTTTTTAATAAAAAAATTCCAAATTTATTTGTTAATAAATTATTATTTGATATATCATATAAATTTAAAAGATGACTTATACAACATGAGATTTTATTATAATTTTGAATTTGGAATTTTTCATTATTAAATTCTATACAATAACCAATCATACTTTTAAAAAAATTTTAATATTAAAAAAATTATAAAAAAAATAATTTAAAATTTTTAATAATAAAATATTGATTATTTCATTCGTTTTTTTTTTGAAATATTTCAATTCTTCAAAATAAGTTGGCTCTATATTATCTGAATCACCTTCCATATCATTATTTTGAGAAAAATTTGTTGATGATGAACAATAATTACTTGTTAAATTTTGATTATAATTATTCATTTCATGATTTGATAAATGGGTATTTGATGTATTTGAATACCATCCATTATTAATTTTATCACTTAAATCATTTTTTGATGAATCCAATTCTGAATTATTGACACTATTCATTTTTTTATTTTATTAAAAAAAAAAAAATGAATATATAATTAAAATCTTATAATTCAATTTTTTCAAGAATTTATAAAAATTAGAAATAAATATAAATTTTTTATTTGTTTAAATATCTTATAAACTTTTTTTCTCAAATATTTTGCAAATTATTCATCAATTTTTAACTTTGATTAATTATCATTTTCATTTAAATTTGATAATGAATTTCCATTATTATATAACAAGAATTAAAATTTGTTAAATTTTCATTTAAACTTTCATATTGAATATAAAGTGTTATTTATATGGATTATTTGAATATTCATTCTTTATATCATCATTTTTTGAAGATTTCATTTTTAACTATTTTTTATAAGATAGTTAATTTTAATCAAAAAATTAAACAAAAAAAATTATTAAAAAAAAATTTACAAAATAACATAGGAAAAATATCAATTAAAATTATTGTTTTCTTATTTATTAGAATAATGAGAATTAATTGTTGAATTTAAATTGTTTTTTTATTTAAAACATTTAATTAATTACTATTTGAAGCTTTAATATTACTATTTCCTAAAATATTTATTTGAA
Organism: Isotricha sp. YL-2021a; assembly: GCA_023806865.1. NCBI lineage: Eukaryota > Ciliophora > Litostomatea > Vestibuliferida > Isotrichidae > Isotricha > Isotricha sp. YL-2021a. Next base: position 3,770 of record JAJJLH010002990.1, on the reverse strand, counting down.
AATCTCCTTCTTTTTCATCTATCATAAATTTTTTGAGATTATCAAATGATTATTTGAATTATTTAAACTAGAATTTATATTATTTGAATCATTTGATTGATTATTATTTATATTGGATGAACTATTTATATTTAGATTTATAAATTGTATTTTAAATTATATTTACATATTAAATTAACTATTTTTTCAAAATCCAATTTTTTTATTTTAAATAAAAAAATAAAAAAAAAATAAAATAATAAAAAAAAAAATAAAAAAAAATGCAAAATGAAGATTTAGACATTTTATATCATATATTATTAAAATGGGATTATTTCAAAGATTTAAAAGAAGAAGAATTATTTACTCGTCATATAGAAGAAGATATAACATGGGAAAATTTAAAAGACCCAACAAAAAAATATAAAGATTTAGAAAATATCCCAATAACATTTAATTCAACTGAAGAATATATTAAAAATTTTTTTTCTTTATTTTTAATAGAAATTCGTGCCCAATTAGCAAGAAATAAATTTATAGAAAAAGAATCAACTGAAATTTTTTCATTACAATTAGTTTCAAATAATCAAAAAAGAAAATTTTTTGATTTCGAATTACAAAGAGAAAATTCAAAAGGTATAAATTATAATAATGGAGATTTAATATTAATTCATAAAGATGATATAAATAATGAAAACTCAAATGAACATACTTTATCAATAATAGATAAATTTTCAAGAAATATAATATTAAGTCGAGTTGAATTAGATATGAATATTCCTCGTTGTAATTCTTTTGCAAAATTTTTATCAAAAAATTCAAAATGGAATATAACAAAAATATGTAATATGTCAACAATTAATAGAGAATTTTCTGCATTAATGTCAATAGATGATTTAATATTAAAAGATATATTATTAAATCCTTTAGAAGATGATAATGAATTTAATATTAAAAAAAGAGAAGAAAATTATTTTTATATACCAAAAAAATTAGATATTATTTTATCTCAAAAATTTAATTTTTCTCAATATGAAGCAATTAAAAATTCAGTTAAAAAAAAAGGATTAACTTTAATTCAAGGTCCGCCTGGAACTGGAAAAAGTACTACAATTTTAGGTATTTTATCAGTTATTTTAAATTGTTCTTTACAAAAAGAAGAAAATGAAAGAAAAAATTCTGTTATAATGCAAATTTCAAATGAAATGAAATTAGCAAAAGAAAAAGAAAATAATAAAAAAAATAATAAAAATAATATAAATAATAAAAATTCAAATAATTTTTCCTCAAATGAAAAAATTGAAGAATTTAATTATATTAAAGATACACATCCATGGTATTTTAATAATAAAAATTCAAATTTTGATGATATTGATTTTGGAATTGATGAAATGATAAATTTTAAAGAATTTCCAGAAGATAATAAAAAATTAATGATTAAACCAAAATTAAGTGAGATATCCCCTCCTTCAAAAATATTAATTTGTGCTCCATCGAATGTTGCAATTGATGAAATAGTAAGAAAATTAATAAAAAATGGTTTATATGATTCAAATGGAAAAAAAATAAGTCCAAAATTTATAAGAATTGGACCAAATTATAATCAAAATATAAAAGAATATTCACTTGATTATATGATAAAAGATTATATAAATAAAAATAATCTTAAATCAAATTCAGATATTGAAATAATAAAAAATCAAATATTACAAAATGTAAAAATTATATGTTCAACTTTATCAATGTCAGGCTCAAATATTTTAACATCATTAAATGAAAAATTTGATACTATTATAATAGACGAAGCGTCTCAAGCAATAGAAATTTCAACTTTAATTCCTTTAAAATATAAATGTGAAAGATTAATTTTAGTAGGTGATCCAAATCAATTAAATGCAACTGTTTTTTCTTCAATTGCTTTAAAATATAATTATGATCAAAGTCTTTTTGTAAGATTTCAAAAAGCAAATCATAAAGTTTTAATATTAAAAACTCAATATAGAATGAAAGAAGAAGTTTCTAATTTTATAAGTGAAGTTTTTTATAATAATTTACTTAATAATGATGAAAGTGTTTATAAAATACCAAATGAGATTATTTTAAATACAAAAGAATTTCAACCAATGACTTTTTATCATATTGAAAGTGAGGAAAAATTTATTAATTCTTCTTTTTATAATGAAACTCAAATTTCAATTATAATAGAATTAATAAAAAAAATAAAAGAAATATATAAAAATGATATTAAGACAATAATAAATAAAATAGCAATTCTTTCTCCTTATACAAAACAAGTAAATGAAATAAATTTAGCTTTAAAAAAAATTATTATTGATAATAATAATAATACAATTGAAGTAAATACAATTGATGGCTTTCAAGGAAAAGAAAAAAATATTATTATATTTTCTACTGTTAGAAGTAAAGGAAGTAAGACAATTGGTTTTTTAAGTGATGAAAGAAGAATTAATGTTGGTTTGACTAGAGCAAAAAATTGTTTAATTATTATTGGTGATTGTAAAGTTTTAATGAAAGATAAAAATTGGGATAAATTAATTAGATATGCTTTTAAGAAAGGAACTTTTTATAAAGTTTGTGGTAACATTAAAAATTATTTTGAAAATTTTGATAAGAATTATTTTAAATATATGGCTAGGAATGAAAAAGAATTTGTTAAGTTAGTTTATGATAGTTCTACTGGGAAAGATATTGATAAAATGGATATTGAAAATTGAGTTTTTTGATTTTTTTTAATTATTTTTATATGATTATTTTATTAATATGAAATGTAATTTAATATTTTCAATTTATTTATTAAATTTTATTCATATATTGAAATAAATATAAAAAAATAAATTATTTAAAAAAAAAGAAAAATCTCAAAATTTAAAATATGGAATTTACATCAGTTAAAATCCATTTATTTTCCATTAAATTAAATGTATTATTAATAATTTCTTTATAATTATTAATAAAAGCATCACTTTTAAAAATTTCTTTCATATAAATATTAAATTTAAACATATCAAAATTTATAATTTTCCTTTCAAAAAACATAATCATAGAAATAATGAATAAAAAAATAAACTTCCATCCAAAAATAAAAATAAAATTCCATATTAATAAAAGTATTTGTTGATTTTTATAACCTTTTGAAAATAAAGTAATAATCCAATTTGCAGTAAACATTTCATGAGAAATCTCATTTTTTTTCATATAAATTAAGAAATTTGGACAAAATTCTTTTATTAAATCTTTTATAATATTCATTATATCAATTAATTTATTATTTACTCCAAAAACTTTTTCAAAATTTAATTTTGTAATTATACTATCAAGATAAATTAAAGATATTTTTTCATTTTTATATATTTTATATATTATTCCAGCTATAAAATTTATTCCTTGTGAATAACCAATTTTATTATTTATTAATGAATATGTTATTAAAATATTATATAATTTTTTTGAATTTTCTGAATTTTTTTCAAATATTTTTTCTTCTGGGAAAGTTCTTGAAACATCTTTATTAATTTCATCTTTATATTTATTTAAACATTTTTCATTACTTTTATTAAAATCAATTTCATTAATTTTTATTTTTGAAATTTTAAATATTTTCTCCCATAATTTATTACATAAATTTTTATTATTTGAAATATTATCAATTATTTTATCATATCTTTTATCCAATGTTGTTAAATAAAAATATTTATTTACTAAAGAACTATTATATAAATCATTATAATTTAAAAAAGAAAATAAAATATTTTTTATTTGTTTCCTTTTCT
>JAJJLH010002989.1:0-10617 GCA_023806865.1 Isotricha sp. YL-2021a | reverse complement strand
TATTATATGAATCTTTTATCTTAGATAAAAAATTAGACCCTGTTAAATTATATATATTATTACTATTATTACTATTTTTATTATTACTTATAATATTTTTTTTAATATTCATACTATTTTTATTATATTCTCTAACTTGACTACTCATTAATCTTCCACTTAAAATTTTATCATGATTAAACTTTCTAAAAGAATTATTATGAGAATGATATTTTTTATTATTTAAATTAGGTAAATTTGAATTTCCTTTTTTAATATTTTTTAATAAATTTTCAATATTTGTTCCTCCCATATTACAATATTTAGTAATATCCAAATAACAAGAATCACAAACACAAGCAGTTTTACTACAAAAAATAGAATCTTCCTTTAAATTAATATAATCATCATATTTCATTTTAGGATAAATTTCCATAATAACTTTAGGTATAATAAAATTTTTATAATTATATTTTTTTAATCTTTCCATAATAATATCATTATTTTTATTTTCCATATAAGGAATAATTTCAACACCTGAAGAAGTCATATTTATCTTATCATAAATTTCAAATAAATTTTCATCTCTTTTTCTATTTTCATGACTTTCAATTAAATTTTTAAAACTAATTTCATATAATCTATAAGATTCAATTTTTTGATTACAATTAATACAAATTGCATCTTTATGAGGTTTAATAGGTTTTCCATTAATAGAATATTTAAATAAATTAATATTTTCAGGACTTCTAATATTAATTTTATTAATATCAACTTCTTTAACTCTTTTATTATCATTATTAATTCTTTTATCTAATTTATTATCAATTCTTAAAGAAGAACACCATAAAAAAAGAACACGATCTTTTTTATCAATTTTAAAATTTAAAATCATTCTAACAATTTTAATTTTTTCTAAAGTAATATTAGAAACATGATTAGCAATACTAGTACCAATTTTTTCTATTCGATCTGGTAAATTACTTCCTTTTAAAGGTTCACTTTTAATATGAAATTCTTCTCCATCATATGTAACTGCTCTTTCATAAATATCATATTTTTTATCATTTATTTTTCTTATATTTGTACATTTTTCAAATAAACATAATTTTGGTGACCAATTTAATCTATATGTTATATTATATTCTCCTTTTGGATCTTCAAATTTTTGTAAAATTCCATCTTCAAAATTGAATTTATTTTTTAAAAATTCATCAAATTTTTTTATATCAAAATATTCCATAATATAACCACTTTTAATTTCTTTATCAATATCAATATCAAATAAATTTTTCATTCTCATTTCATAATTTGGTTTATCACTTTCATATTTTGATTGGATTTTATTTTTTTTATATATGTAATATGCGATTATTCCACTTTTTGATATATTTTTTGTAAAAACTTCTCTTATATGATAAGAATTTACTTTTCCTGATGATTTTTTTTTTAATTTACCATCTTTTACACTTGTAAAATACCAATAACATGGTTTTTGATATTTGTATAATATTGTATGTGGAATTATTACATATGGATCTGTGTTGAATATTGTATCTTTTGTCCAAAGGAAGTGATATATGTTTTCTATTACACCATCACCTTCTAAGACATTAAACATTTTTTTTTTTTTTTTTTAAGTTTTTTTTTTTATTTTTTTAATTATAATTTAATTTTTTTAATTAAATTATTTTTTTTTATATATTTAATAATGTTATTTATTAAATATACTCAACTTAATAACCACAAAAATTAATTGATATTATAATGAATTAAAAAATAAATCACAAAATTAATCTTTGAAAAAAATATCTAAAAAAAAAAATAAATGTAGAAAATGGAATTAAATATATATATGTACCGTATTTATTTAAAATGATATAGTTTATAGTAAATAAACTCCATTAACAAATATAAATCGTAAATAAAATCAATAAAAATAATAAATTTTCAAAAGTAAAAATTAAAATTAAAAAAAATTTCTTTCCTAATATCTCTTTAAATATAATTCACGAAATTTCGTGAACTATAATTTATTAACTTTTGTGTCTAATTTAATTAACTTAATTAAGAATTTCATAAATTAAAAAAAATTAAAGAAACAAAAAAGAAAAATTAAAAGAAAATAAAATAAAATTTCTAAATTAAAATAACTTAAAAAAATCAATTAGAATATAAAAAAATTAAGTATAATATCAAATTACAGATATAATAATGATTATAAAATTACATTAAATAATATTAACATTTTTTGATGGAACCTTTGAAAAAAGAAAATTTAATAATATCTCAAAATAAAATTTATCAAAATAATCCTATTAAATCTCAAAATATTTTTTTATTTCCATCTTATCAAGATATTAATTCTAGTAGTTTTAATGATGAAAATTCTGAAAATGAAGAAAATGAAATTTTAAATTTTGAAGAAAAAAATGATTATTCTTTGGAAAAAAAAATTGAAAAAGTGAAAAAAAACAAAAATAAAAACATTGATAACAAAAAGAAAAACAATTACAAAAAATTTAATACTAAAAAAAATAAAAATTTGAAAAAAGGAAAAGGTAAAATTATAAAAGTAAATGATTTTTTAAAATCAAATGAATTTGAATCACAGAAAGAAAATAATATTAAAATTAATAAGAATGATTTAAGAAAAGAAAAAGAAAATCCGAATATAAAAAAAACAATGTTTTTAATGAATGAAAAAAATATGAAAGACAAAAAAAAAGAAAAAAATAATTTAAAAGGAAAAATCAATGAATTAGAATTAAACAATATTGAAAAGAATGAATTAATTAATGTATATATAAACAATTTAAATGTAAATAAAAAATTTTTAATTACAAATTTACCTCTTAATGAAAATAAAAATTTTATAAATGAAAATGAAGAGAAATATATCATTGAAAATATGAATAATTATATTTCATTAAATAATAAAAATATTAATTTTGAAAATGTAATTAAAAATAATATTAATAACAATGATATTTTAAATTATAATCCAAATAATTTATATGATTTTTCTAATTCAAATTTTTTTTTTTATAGTAATCAACAAAATAATTATAATTATATTGATAATCCTGTTAAAAATAATTATTTTAATAAGCAATTTACATCAAACTATAATAATAATAATTATAATATTTATAACAAAACTGATAGTTTTCATAAAATTAATAATGAAAAACTTAAAGATGAAAAAATATTTGAAAATAAAGATTCATTTAAAGATATTTATAATTATCTTGTCAATTCAAATTTAAAAAATGAAGGAATTAAATCTAATAAATCAAATGATAATATTATAAAACAAAATTCTAATTTAAATAATAATAGTCATCATAAAATAATTGATATATTTAATAATAATAATGATCATTTTATTAATAATCAAAAAAATAATATAAATAAACCACAATTTATTCAAGAAAAAAATATTAATAATTATATAAAAAATGAAAAAGAAACTACAAAAAAGAAATATATTTTAATGTCTGAGATTTTAAATAAAATTCCAATAAAATATAATCAAAATAAAATAAAACCATTTATATTAAATAGTGAAACAGAAGATAATAATACATTACTTAATTTAAAAATTAAAATCCCAAATCAAGATAAAGAAATTTATATATCAATAAAAAAAGATGAAAGTCCATTTGATAAAATTAATGAATTAAAAATAAATAAAGAATTAATTTCAAGAATTAATAAAGAGGTAAATAAATGTTTAAATTATCTTAATTTATTCAGTTCATATAATTTGACAAATTATTCATATAATCAATTAAAAATTACTAATAAATTTATAAATGATAAACAAGAAAAAATAAAAGATAATTCTTTCTATTATGAGAAAGAAAAATATAATAAATTAATTAATAAATTTGATTTAAATAACAAGATTCATTTAAAAAATTCTCATTTGAGTTATTATATATAAATATTCTGGAAAGTGGTTCAGATATTTATATTTTGAATTCTAAAAGTATATATAAAGGAAGTAATATATAGAATTAAAAAATTAAGAGAAATTAATATTCTCAGTTAAGTTTATTATAAATATGATTTTAATAAACATATTTGTATATTTAATATAAATTTTTAACGTATTTTGTTTTATATAATTTTAATTTATATATAAACATTATTTTATTCAGTAAAAATCATTCTTTATTTTATAAATATAAAATTTATATTTTTATCATAAATTAAAATTTGTTTTTTTTTTAACTAATTGATAACTAATTTTCCATGAATAATAATCTTCTTCAATATTAATTTTTTTTATTTCAGAAAAAATATTATTTATCTTACTTTCTTTTATTTTAGTTTCAAATAACTGAAAAATTTCATTAATAGTTAAATTAAGTAAATTTTCTTCTTGTAAAATAATAATTGCTATGGCAGTTTGAAAAATAATATATTCACCTTTTAATAAAAATAAATCCCAAATTCTAATAACAATATCATAATTTAATACTTTACAAAATAAATTTTCAAACCAATCACAAAGATATAAAGAAGGTGTTATTTCAAAATTAGTAAAATGATTTTCAACTTTAGGACAATATTTTTTTAAAGTTTGAATAAAAAAAATTTCAAAATTTGATATAAAAAATTTATCTTTTAATATAAATTTCCCTATATAATTTGTAAATATAAAATTGATTAAATTAACAAAACAATTATAACAATTTTCTCCATTTAATAAAAACATCATTGAAAGAATTAAAATATTTTCATTATAAATAATATCTGGTCTATATAAATAAAATACTCTTATAATTTTATATAAATCAGTCATAATATTAAAAGATAATTGATTACAAAATTTAATTTGTTCATAGTATTTTTCTCCTATTTTAATTATATCAAATATTATTTTATTCACTATTTCTTCATTAGAAAATTTTATTTGATGATTTTTATTATATTGTTCAATAATTTCAATAAAATCAATTTGTTCAAATTTATTTAAATATATATTAAATAATTCTTCTGTAAAACTAATTTTATTTCCAATAAAAAAACTCCATATTGTTTTTCTTATATTTTTTGGAATACCATTTTCATAAATAAAAAATAATTCTTTTTTAGATATTTTTTTATTATTTTGTAATTTAGTTGAAATATCTTTTAGATTTAATTTCTTTTCATCAATCCCTTCATCTAAATTAAAAAATTTTGAATTTAAGTTATAATTATATGTCCTTTTACTTTTAATTTGACTTAAAAAAAAATTTCCATAAAAATTCCAATTTTGAATAATATTTATCCAAATATTATTAATTAATAAATTTATTTTTTCCTTTTCTTCATTTACTTTTATCATTTTTTGATTTTCTTTTTTTATTTTAATAACATTTAATAAACTTTTAATTGCTTTAAACCATTTAGTAACAATTTCAATATTTTTTCCTTTAAAATTATAATTTTTATTATTAGTACAAATTGAAAAATATAAATTTTTATCATCATTTTCATCAATTTTAAAATTATTATTATGAATTCCCATAATTACATCTTTAACATCATAAATATCAATAATATGTAAATTATCAAATTTTTTTATAATTTTATTATCACTCCACATTACATTTAATAAATTATTACTAAATTGTAAATATTTATAATGACCATTATTACTATTTTTAATATATTTATAAAATAAATCACCATCTCTTAATAATTTAACATCATTACTTGTTAAATTATTTAAATTATTTGAAAGAACTAAAGTCTTTCTTTCATGATTTAATCTATTGTCATAATTATTTATTTTTTCATTAAATTCTTCATCATCCATTTCATTATCATTTAAATTATTATCATAATTTTCTTCTTTTTCTTTTACAATTATACATAATCTTCTATAATTTGCTTCTTTATAATCTTGTGACCAAATAATATTATTTTGTTTTATATTATCATAAATTGAACTTACTGTTTCTTTATTAATTTCATTATTCATTTCTATAAATTGTTCTTTTGTTATTATATTAATATTTTTTATATCAGTTCTTACAAACATTGTATTTATTGCAAGAGTTGTTGATGATAATAAATAAATTGAATTTATATCTTTATATAAATTAGTTAATTTATTATCATTGTAAAAGACAACTGAAAAATAATTTATTATATCTAATATTAAATTAGCATCTTTTGGTAAATTTATTCTTGTTAATAAGAATTTAAATCCTTTTATAAATGGAACATTTTGAAAATTTATTGATTGAATAAATGATTTTAATATTATTTTATTTTCATTTGGTTTATGATTTTTTGATAAGAATTCTCCTATTATAAATTTATCAAAACCATTTATTACTAAGAGAAATTCACCAAATTCTTCTAATTTGTCAATTATTTTATTTGATAATAAAATATTATATGAATCCATATATGATTTCAGATTAAAACATAAAATTGATTTTTCTACTTTTTTATAATATAAAATTTGATATTTTATTTTTAATTTATCTATATCTATTAATTTTATTGAATTATTATTTTTATTTTTATCATTATATTTTTCTATTTTTCTATCTATAAATCTACTTTTAAAAAATTCTTTTCCAAAATCAATATTATTTTCTTTATATCTATGTTTAATAAAAATTTTATTTTCATCTTCTATATTTTTTATTATTTTATTTTCATTCTTTTTTTCTTTAATATTTTTATTTTTATTTTTTTCTTCATTAATAATTTTATTATCACTATTATTAATAATTTCAATATCATTATTTCCTTTAAAATTAAAATCATCATCATTAAGAAAAATAGTAGAATTAATTGAATTTTCTACTTCTTTTAATTTTTCTTTATTTAAAGGGTTTATTCCTAAAGATAATAAATTTATTTGATTATTATTATTTGAATTATTTTTTTTATTATCAGGAATTGATGAAAGAATAAATTGTTCTGTCATTGAAATATTTTGATTTATTTCTATTGGATTAATTATACTAATATCATCATAAAATGGAAAATTATTATTTTCATTTGTATTTAAATCATTTTTAATTATTGAATCTTTCATTATTGATTTATCTTGTTGATTTAAAAATTTTTGTAAATTCTCTCTTTTTTCTTTAAAGACATTTAAATCTATTTTATGTTCTTTTTTAATTTCAGAATTAATTTCTTCTTTTTTTTCTTCTTTTTTTTCTTCTTTTTTTATTATTTTTTCTTTATTATCTTTTTTAATTTCATTTTTATTTTCATTATTTTTAATATCATTTTTTTTATTATCTTTTTGAATTAATTTAAATGCAGGAAATTTTGGTTCATTTATTATTGATTTATCAAAAATAATTAAAGGTTTTTTCAAATGATTATTTTCAGTTTTTGGTATAAAAGTAGTTATTTGATTAAACATAGCAATTCTATCTTTAACATTATTTTTCTTTTCTTCCATTAAAACTTAAAAAAAATAAATACAAAAAAATTAATCTTTTATTATCATAAATTTTATTTTTAATTTCTTTTTTTAATCTATTATAAATAAATGGAAAATCATGTATCAATATTATTATCACCAATTAATAAAATCGATATACATTCACCTTCATTAACAACAGAAAAAAATTTAAAAAATAAAATGAAAAAAATAAGAAAAATAAAAATGACAGAATCATTACTTAATAAATATGATAATAGTGAATTTAACAATTCTTTATCAAGAACAAAAGATATATCTTATCATTTAATATCAAGAAATAATAATATAAATAATATGGGCTATTTATTTAAATCAATATTAAATCAAAAACAAAATAATATGTTCATTAATACATATCATAATGAGAAATTTACTAAAAATTTAAATAATAATTTATCAAAATTAATAAATGACAAATCACCAACAATTCTTTTTGATTTTTTAACTAATACAAATTCATTAAATGTAAATAAAACATATAATAATAATAATAATAATAATAAAGATCAAAATAAAAGTATTAGTAATATAGAAAAAATACCATCTTATATAGATTTATCAGAAAAAAAAAATTATGAAAAAAATCCAATTAAATTACAGAAAATTGAATCAAAATTAGATTTTGATTTATTAAATACATATTATGATAAATTAACTGAAAGTAATATAAAAATTTATACTTCAAATTTTCCAAAAAGTCATAGAATAATAAAACATAATTATACTAATGGAATTGATAATTATTCAAATAGAGAAAATAAACAATATAATTCTTTAAATTTATCTCCTGTAAAAGGAAGAAGAGTAAGTATGAAAAGTGTAATTGATAGAATAGAAAATATAGAAAAGAGAAATTCATTATTAATGAATATTGAAACAAAAAAAACAAAAATAATAACAAAAGAAAAAAAAAAAAGAAAAGTCTATCCTGATTATAGAAGAGTATCTCAATTTGATTTAATACCAAAATTTAAAAAGAAAATAATAAAAAAAAAATTTTTATATTCTAATAAAAAAACTCTAAATAATTCTCCAATAAATTTAATAAAAAATCATTTTGTAATATCAAGAAAAGATCCTAATAAAACTTATCGTTTACCAGAAAATTTATTAGAAGTAAGACAAAGATTAGGAAAAGATATAAAAAAATTAGTAAATGAAAGTTTAAAATCAAATTATAATATTACAAATGATCAAATTTTATATTCTTTAGAAAAAACTCAAAAATCAGAATATACAAAAGATATAATTGAAAAAATAAAAATAATAAATTATTTTTTATCAACTTTTCCAAAAGAAAAATTTGAATCTGAATTATTAAGACATAGAAAAGTTTTTGTTATTATTGACGGAACTGTAGTTTTTAATGAAGAAATAATAAAAGGAGAATTTATTGATATTCCAACAAGAAGATATTTATCTTTTTTAGAAAATAAAAAAGAAAGATTAGAAGAATATTATAAATTTCTTTCAAAATGTCAACAAATTTTTCGTTTTCATATTCCTTTTCAAAATATTTTTTTATTAAATGGAATAAATATTTTTGATTTAATTGAAATACCAGATTCTGATAATTGTCTTTTTGTTTCTGCTAGTAATATTTTTAGAGGAATTCATTTATTTTGGGAAGATCAAATTAATACTGAAAATGTTAGAAAAAAAGATTATAAATTATTAAAAATTCAAGAATGTAAAAGATTAATTATTAAATTTAGAAAACCAAAAATTCCTATTTTGAGAAAAAGAAAAAAAAAAGGAAAAAAATTTAGTTTTAAAAAAATAAAAAAAGATTATAAAATATTCCCAAGTATTATAAAGAAAAAAAAATATTTAGAAGATTCTTCATTTACATTTGGTTTAACTGATATAAAATATTTAGAAGGAGAAGAAAAATTTATTTATTATTCAGATGATGAAAAAAAAAAAAAATTAACATATAAAAATTTTATACAAAATCATCCTTCATTATTACAACAATTAATATTTTTTAACGAGAAAGAAAAAGAAGAAAAAATAGAAAAAACTGAAAAAAAAAACCAAAAAAAAATAGAAAATTTCTTATCAAAAAGAGTAAATGAAAATACATTTAAAGGATTAGATTATTTAATAAGAAGATATAATGAAATAAGAGGAAAAAGAGATAAAATAGTAATTCATCAAAATATGAAATCAGTATTAGAAAAAATGGAAAATGATGTTAAAGAAGAAACAAAAGGTTTATTTTCAATATATTTAAATAAATTAAATATTTTAAATAAAGATTTAACTCAAACAATAGAAATTGATGAAGATAGATTTTATGATAAGGAAAAAAATTTAAAAGAAAAATTACAAAAATCAATAATACATAAAAATATAAAAGAAATAAATGAAATAGAGCATCATGTAAATAAAGAAATGAATAAAAATTATCCTGATTTAATATCAATGAACATTCCAGCAATATTAAAAGTATATCCAAAATTAAAAAGAAGAATTTTTTATGATATTTTTATTCAATATAAAAATTTATTAACATTATGTGTTTGTGTAAATAAAGATTTAAAACAAATAAAAAAAGGACTTGATTTTTCAACTTTTTTTAATTGTCTTCCTCAAATGAAAACACAAGGAAAATCTCAAGCAATGAAATTATATAAAACTTTAAATAAATTAAATACAGATTATTTAAATTGGGAAGAATTTATGCAAGGAATGTTAAGTATGAAAAGTAATAATATAAGTGATAAAATTGATATTTTTTTTCATGTTATTGATTCAGATGGAAATGGTCTTTTATCTTTTGATGAAGTATATGAAATTTCTAAGAAAAGTTTACAAAGAACTTTAGGAGATAAAAATGATGATGATGATGATGTTGTTAATCAATTGTCTTTATATTTTGCTAATTTAATCTTTCAATTAGTTGATATGCCTATTGATGAAGAAATTCCTATGGATAAAATTAAGGAAAAAATACTTGAAGGACAAAGTGCTGCTGGGTATTTAGAAATGTTTATTTGTGCTGATTCTTTTACTTAGATTTTTTTTTTTTTTTTTGTTTTTTTTTTTTTTTTTGATTTGTTAATTTTATTTTTAATATTTATTATGATTTAAATAGAATTTATAAAATATTAGTAAGTAGATTTTGTAATTTTTTTAATTTTTAATTTTTAATTTAGTTTTTGGGTTTTTTTGTTTTT
>JAJJLH010002988.1:0-10621 GCA_023806865.1 Isotricha sp. YL-2021a | reverse complement strand
TTTTTAATTCTATTTAAAAATACTTGATCTGGATAAGTTAATTGTCCAACAATAACAAGTAAAATATTAGCTTGAGTTAAAACAAATTTTTGTAAAAAATATTCAGTCATTTGTCTATCTTTTGCAAAATCAGTAACTTCAGTAATATATTCTTTTTCAGTTAATTCATTTTTCTTTTTAGTTAACTTATAATCTTCATTCTCAACGAGTGGTGATTCAAAACCAGCTGTATCAAGTAAAATAATATTTTGTTTTTCAATTGTAGGATATTTAATACTTAAACCTTTTGTTATACATGTATAACCATCAGGAATAGGTTGTCCAGATATTTTTCCAAGTATAAATGATTTTCCTTTATTTTGATTTCCAACAACTGATACAACAACACTAGCTTTATCTTTCTTTTTTTCATATATTTGTAGACCTTCAGTTGAGAATTCTTCTTCCCATCCTTCATCCAATAATGCTTTCATTGCATTTATATTTATTATTAAATCATAAAAGTCAACTTGGTTTTGATTATCATCATCCTTTTTTTTAACATCATTACCTTTTTTAGATGAAGAATTTTTTTCATATTTGACAATTGAATCTTCCTCACCATCTTCATAAAATGTAGGTCCTTTTTCAGTTTTTTTCTTATCATTTTTATCACTTGACATTTCTTAAATATCTAAATTATTAACTAAATAATATATATACATATGTTAATAAAAATAGTTAAGGAAAAAAAATAAATTTTAAGAAAAGTTTGAAAGTCTTTTTATTAGAAAATTAAAATAATAATTATTACTTTAAAAAATTTATTTTTAATTTTTAAGATATATAAAAAATATAAATATAAAACAAAGAATAATTCATAATATCAATTTTTTTATTTTAATGAAAGTATAAAATTAATGATGTATTATTTTATAAATAAAATTTAAACTAAAAAAAATTATTTTTTTTTTCCTTTTCTAAAAGCAATTCTTTTTTTATGAGGAATATTTTTTAAATAATCAGGAACACTTTCTTCTTCATATTTCAAATTATATTTAGAACAAAAAATAGGACTTTCTTCCAATTGCCAAATAAATAATTCACCTTTACTTCCTCCAACAGCTATAGTATAATTACAATCATCAGCAAATTTACAAGTAAATAATTCACCAGTACTTTTTTTAATATATTTTTCTAAAATTAAATTTGGTATTAAATTACCATTATTATCACTTTTAATATTTTGATCATCCCAAATTTTAACTCTTCCATCTCTTCCAACTGAACAAAATAAACTTTTTTGTTGTGAAGAAAAAGAAACTGAAGTTGCTTCTTTTTTATGACCTTCAAAATTTATAATTGGATTAAACATTTTTAAATCAAATAATTGAATTCTACCATCTTCAAAACTAAATAACATTTTATAATTATCAATAGATGACCAATCAATACATTCAATATCATTATGAATATTATATGTAAAAACAGATTTTCCAGTTCTTATATCAAATATTTTTATTGTTTTATCAAATGAACCAGAAACTAATAAATTATCTTCTATTTTATTCCATTTTACATTTTGAACTTTTCCTTTATGCTCATTGTAACATACTTTAGAAGAATTAGGAGGAGAATTTAAATCCCAAATTAAAATTTTTGAATCAGCTCCACTTGAAGCTATTAAATTTGGATTATTTTGATTAAGTGATAATGACATTACTGCATCAGTATGAATTAAATTAGTATCAATATTATTTTTATTTTTCTCATTATAATTACCTAAAATAATTTCTGGTTCTAATACATCTAATAAATCCAAATTCCAAATTTCAATTCCAGGAGTGAATGAACCAACTAAAGCATAATTACATTTATTATTATTTTTATAAGGAAGCCATTCTAAACATAAAGGAAAGGAGGATAAAACTATATCATGATGAACAAATAAATTTAAATTATTTTCATCATATAAATATATTTCTAAATTTGAAAAATCATCTTGTGCTGTTCCACAAACTAAAAGAGAATCAGTTGGATGAATTGTAAAATCATCTAATTCTTCATCACTTATATCATCAAAGTATTCTGGTAAATTATCTTGAAAATTATTATTTTCTTCTTTAGTATAAAAATTTTTTAAATCTTCACAAAAAATTGGCATTTGAATATCTTCTTCATTTTCTTCGTTATCTATATCCATGTTTTCTTCTATTATTTTTGTACTTTGTTTTATTGTTTCATTCCCTGTTAATTTTCCTTCTTCTTTTAATTTTTTTGATATTTTTGATATTTTTTTTATTTGCTTGTTTTCTTGAATGTTGTTTATTGTTTCATAATCTAATGGAATTGATCTTGCCCAATTTTTTTTTACCCAAAATAAACTTGTAATTATGCTATTTGACATATATCAAATAATGGAAAAAAAATAAAAGAATTTAATATATTTTTTGTCTTAATTAATAATATTATAAATATAAAATTGAATAAATTGTAAAAAAAATTTCTATATATTAATTTGAAAATGATGGTATATTTAAATATTATTTCTTTATTAAAATATATGATAAAAAACAAGATTTAATTGAAAAAAAGATAGATTTAAGAAATTAAAATTATAAATTCAAAGAAAAAATGTAAAAATGAAAGTAAAAAATAATTATTACAAATTATATTTTAAAGATTAGAATCTGTTAATTTGAGATTATTGTGAATAAATATATTAATTTAATGTCAACAAAAAAAAAAATTGTATTTTAATAATTAAAAATTATTTTTCTTGAATAAAAAAAATTTAACATTATAAATTAGTAAAAAATAATTTCCTATGAAAAATAATTTTTGAAATAATGAGAATTTATATCTCACAAAATTCTTTAACTTTTATAATTTAATATTATACAATTATAAATAATAATCTTTAAATTTTTTTTAATAAAAAAGTAATTATACTTTTACATAATAGATATTTAATAATTTTATAATAAAATTAAAATGGGATGTTCAAATTCTGATGTTCAAGATCAAGAAAAAATAAAAAGAAAAGTTAGTATATATTCAGGTGCTGATGTGAAAAAGAATTTTGAATTAATATATGTTTTAGGAACAGGAGCATTTGGTAAAGTTCGTTTATATAGAGATAGAACAAATAAAGAATTACTATATGCAATAAAAACTTTAAAAAAAGAAGGTATATCTAAAACACAATATGAATTAATTCAATCAGAAATTAATATTTTAAGTAAATTAGATCATCCAAATGTTGTTAAATATTTTGGAACTTTTGAAGATGATTTTTATCTTCATATTATGATGGAATATTTACAAGGACATGATTTATTTAAAATAATAACATTAAAAGATTATACGAAAATAGAAGAAAAAGATATGTCTGAAATAATATATCAATTATTCAAAACTTTAATTTTTTTACATACAAAAAATATTGTACATAGAGATATAAAACCAGAAAATATATTATTTAGTAATAAAAAAGATTATTCAACTTTAAGAATAATAGATTTTGGTTTAGCAACTCAAACAGTAAAAGATACAAAAAGTGTAGGAACACCATATTATATGTCACCAGAATTAATAGATGGTATTTCTGTACCTAAAAGTGATGTTTGGTCAGTTGGTGTTATTATGTATCAAATGCTAACTGGGAAATTTCCTTTTAATTCTTCTGGTGATAAAAATAATTTATTAGATAATATTAAAAAAAATCCTTATAATACTAAATATTTAGAAGAAGTTGAATATTCTGATGAAGTTAAAGATTTAATTGGGAAAATATTAGTTAAAGATTATAATAAAAGACTTTCTTCTGAAGAATGCATTCAACATCCTTGGTTTAAGAAATTTTATGTTCCGAAAGAAAGTTCTTTATTAAATAAAAAAACATATAATACATTATTAAATTTTGCAAATAAACCAATTTTACAAAAAGAAATATATTTTTTTATTGCAAAATTAAGTACAGAAAAACAAATTAAAGAATTTATTAATTTATTTGATGTTTTAGATACTGAAAATACAGGAGTTTTAACAAAAGAAGAAATTGAAAATAATTTTAAAAAAGTTGGAATAAATATTAATCAAAAAGAAATAAATATCATTTGGAATGGATTAGATTTTCATAAAGATAATGAGGTAAGTTATACTGAATTTTTAGCTGCTATGGTTTCTGGAATGTCATTTCATCAATTAAAAGATAGTTTATGGACTGTTTTTAATTATTTAAAAGAAGATGATGATGTTGTTACTTTTAACACTGTTTTAGAAACTGGAAAAGCTTTAAATTTAACTATGAATGAAAATGCTATTAAAAATGGTTTTAAAATTTTTAAAAAGGAAAAGGTAACTTTTGAGGAGTTTCAAAATGTGATTCCTCATTAAAACATAGTAAATATATTTTTATTATTTGTGTTTTAAAGAATTATTAAAATAGTAATTATAAATATATATATAAATAATCCATAAAAATGAACTATTCTTTTATAAAAAATAAAAAATATAATTAAATATTAAAGAAAATTAAATAATGAATTCTATTTCATTTTAACTTATTTCTTTTATAATTTTTTATTATAAAATATAAGTTCTTTTCTTTCTAATAAGTAACCTTCAGCTTTATTAGTTTGTCTTTATTTTGAAGTAATATAAGCATATAATCTTCTTTTATTCATTAATTCAAAAAGAGAATTATATTTTTTTAATTATTTCTGGTTCGTTATCATTTTCATTATTATCATTTATGTTATTTAAAATAATTAATTGTTTTTAATAAATTTCAAAATTATTACAAATAAAATGTTGTTTTGTTTTATTATTATAATTTATAACAATCAAATTTTTTGTCATATCATTAAATTATTAAAAATTTTTTTAAAAACCAATTATAGTATAATAAAATTTTATAAGTTAAATATTGTAAATAAATGAAAACGTTTAAACTGGTTTTATTATGTTTAATCAATATAATTTATAATAATTCATTAAGAATAAATTCAAATCAAAACCCTCAAAATAATAAAGATAAAGGAAATAATAATAGAAATCAAAATGAAGATATGAATAAAAAAGGAGAATTTTGTGATAAAGGAAGAGAAGAAATGATAAATGAAAGAAGAAATGATATAATATCAAATTCCAAAGATAATAAATTATATAATGGTGAAGATTATATAATTCAAATATTTAATACAACACCAATAGGAATAAATGAAGCAGTAAATCAGCAATCAAATACTTCAATATTAAATTTAGGAGAATGTGGAATTTATTTAGAATCTTTATATGGAAGTCCCTTAATAATTTATAAAATGGATTTAGAAAGAAAAAATGGAATAACAAATCAAATTGAATATTCAGTCTATACTATTGATGGGAATGAAATATCATTAAGTCAATGTTCAAATTTCTCATTAACAACTGCAAATCCAATTAATATAAGAAATTCTAAATTAAATACTATTAGAATTAATACAACTTTTAAAGAAGGTTATGATATGTTTAATGCTGATGATAAATTTTATACTGATTTATGTACTCCTTATACAAATGAAGATGGAATTGATGTTCCTATGTCAAAAAGAAAAAGTGATTATTATGAAAATATTGATTTTTGTGAAGAAGGATGTAATTATGTAAGTTTTAATTCAGATTATTATAGAGTTAATTGTTCTTGTCCTATAAAGACTAGTATGAGTAGTACTAATAATTCTAGTTTTAGTGTTAATATTATTAATGTTGATTCTGATTTTTATAAAGTTTTTGATAATACAAATATACAAGTTATTAAATGTTTTAAATTAGTTTTTTCATATAATGGTTTTAGTTTTAATTGGGGAAGTTATTTTGCTATTTTTATTATTATAATTCAAATTAGTTTGATTATTTCATATTTTATAATTCAATTAAAACCTCTTGAGAAAAAAATAAAAAAATTAACAAGAAATACTATGAGTAATATTCAAAATCAAAGTTTAAAAAGTATAAATTTAGAAAATAATGATAATAGTCCTAGAAGTAATAAAATTTTAAAAGAAAATATTAATGATAAATCAAGTAATCAAATTAAATCTATTGAGGATATAATGAGTGAAAAATCGAAAAAAATTCCATTATCAAATCCAATGAAAATATTAAGTAATAGAATAAATAAAACTAATGAGTTAATAGAATCAAAAGAGAAATCAAATAAACAAAATTATAAAAATAATAAAGAAACATTCATAAGTAATGCTTCAACAAATTATCAAAATAATAATTTAAATTATGGAAAAAATACTATAAATAGATATACAAATGAAGAATTAAATATTTTAAATTTTGATGAAGCATATAAAAATGATAATAGAAAATTTTGGGAATATTATTGTAGTATTTTGAGATATAAACAACTTATTATTTTTACTTTTTTTAATTATAGTGACTATAATCATGAAATAATTAAATTTTCTTTATTTTTTTGGAGTATATTATTGTATACAACTTTTAATGCACTTTTTTTTGTTGATAGTTCAATGAATAAAATTTATGAAGAAAAAGGTAGTTTACAATTTATTTCTGCACTTCCAAAAACTATTTTTTCAACTTTATGTTGTTGCTTAATAAATTTTCTTCTTAAATTATTGACTTTATCTCAAAGAGATATACAAAAAATAAAAGATGAAAAAGAAATATTTAAACAAAAAGAAAAAGCAGATTTATTTGAAAAATGTTTTAAAATTAAAGTTATTATTTTCTTTATAATAATATTTCTTTTATTAATTATATTTTGGTATTATTTATCAGCATTTTGTGCAGTATATAAAAATACTCAAAAACATTTATTTAAAGATACTGCAATGAGTTTTGCAATCAATATGATATATCCTTTTTTTATATGTTTTTTTGCTTCTGTTTTTAGATTTTGGAGTTTTAAAAAAAAAAATAAATGTTTATATGAAATAAGTAGATTTATTCAAATTTTTTAATTAGAAAAATAATTGTATAAAGTAATTCTATTTGAAGTATTTAATGTATAAATTATTTAATAACTTTTATAAAAAATGTAAATAATATATAAAGAAAAATTTTAAATAAATAAATCTTAATTTATTGCAAAAAAAGTAAAATTAAATGATGTTAAAAAAATAAATGAGTATTTATCAAATTAAATTTATTCTTCATCCTCTTTTGATAAATCTTTATAAACAATATGTGGAACTTTAATAGATTGATCTACTAATTTATTATTACTTTTATTGATATCATCATTTAAGTTTTTTATTCTTTTAAATTTATTTTTTTGAATTTTATAACCTTTATTTTTTTCATTATAATTTTTATTATCTAATTCATTTAAAACCTTTTGAAGTGTATTTTCAATTCTATCAACTTGATTTTGTAATTTTTTAATTTTTTCACCTTGTTCAAATATTAAAGAAGCATAAGGATGAGATATTATATCATTTGTAATATTATTAATATTTGAATTTTTACTTGATAAAAGTGAAGGTTTAATAGATTGAATTGAAGTTGATGCATAACTAATTTCACTTATTTTTTTTTGTATTCTTTTTTTATTATCTTCATTTACATTATTTCCTTCAGTTTTAATATTTGAATTAATTGGCATTGGTAAATTATATAAATTATAAAAATCATCTGAGTCATCTAAAGATAAATTTGCACTATTTTCAAATATTTCATTTATATTTCTTCTATAAGAATTTGAATTATGTTTTATTATATATTCTTTGTTTTCTTTTTTTTGAATAAAATGATTTGTATTTGAACTTTTTGAAAAAAAACTTTTTTGATTTGCTCCTACTTTTTTTGATAAAAATTCAGTAACTGTATTAATTTTATCTACTGATTCAATTTCATTTTTTAAATTATATTCAAAATTTCGATTATTTAGTTCGTTAATATTTATTTCTATTTTTTTTTTTGTGATTAACCAATTATTATTAAAATTACTTAAAATTGAATTATCTGAATTTTTTTCTTCTTCATTAGGAGTAACTTTAACTTCATAATGACATTGAATTCCATGATAAAAAATAACTAAAAGGAAAATACTTTCATCAGGTGAAGGAGAATAAATTGTTTCAATTTTATCACTTAAAATAATAAATTCTAAGCATTTTTGATATATTATCTTTTTATTTTTTTCTAATAAAGAATCTAAATCTATTTTTTTTGGAGTTGTTTTTTCTTCTTTAAAATTTAACCATATACCAAAAATTATTTGTTTTAAATTTTCACTATTTTTAATTCCTTCATATTCATTTATATCATCATGTAAAGCAATTAATCTATGATTTTGACTCATTGTAAAAAATCCACTTTTAAAATTTGAATAATTATTTATTTCATTTAATGAATTATTTCTACTTACTAAATATTTATTTAAATTTGTGTTACTAAAAGATAAATTTTTTATTTGAGTTAATTCAAAATTTATATTAGGAAATATTGAATAAATTTTTGATATTAAATTATTACTTGTTTTCTTATTTTCATTTAAACTTTCTTCCCTGCTAAAATAATAAATTGAATGTAAAAAATTACTATTTTTTATTAAGGGAAAATCTTTTAACTTATCATAAACAACATCAATTAATTGTAAAAATTGTTCTTTTCTTTTTTCTCTATTTGTTATTAATTTTGGATTTAATAAAAGATTATATTCATTAATTTGTTCACATGAAAATTCAATCATATCATATATACTATTATTATTATTTTTTTTATTTAATTTCCCAATTAAAATATCTTGTGAATTATTAAAAATATAATTATGTATCAATTTAATTAAATCATATGATATTGAAATATTTTGAAAAATATCTTTAACTGAAATGATAAAAGGCTATATTTTATTATTATAATTATCTTACATTTACTTTGGAATCAGCTCTATTCCAATAAATCCTTTTAGAAACATTTCTTAATTTAAGATTTTTTCTAAAAAATTTTTGAATGTTATCATAGTTTGAAACATTTGATTTATTTGATATTACTAAATTATTTATATTTATGCTATCTTGGAATATATCATCAAAAGTAAACCCACTGTCAAATACTTCTTTCGTTCGATTCATTTTCTTGAAAAAATATATTTATATTAAAATTATAAAATTATGATTTATAATAATTATTTTTGAAAATATATTAATTTTTTTAAAAATGTTTTATTATGTTTAACAATAATAAAAGAATCAATAAAATATTTCATTTTAATAATTAGAATAAATATAAATTTTTTAATATTAATACCTTATTTTTTTAAAATTTATTTTTTATCATCTATTTTAAATTTTTCATCAAATTTATTATATTCATTATTACCCATAGGAATAAAAATATTACCTGGTACCATATCAAATTTATTATAATTTTTATTCATATTCATTAAAGGATTCATTTTTGGGATTTTAACACCACTTAAATCTTTCCCACTATTAATAACTTGTTGATTAATTTTAGGTTCATTCTTTTCAAATTCTTCAATTAATTTATTCAAAGCAACTAATTCTTTAGGTTTATCTCTTAATATTTCATTTGCATTATCAGATAAATATTTAGGTTTTTCTTTTAATAAATTTGAATTATCAATTTTATTAAAATATTGTTTCATATCTTGATATGAATATTTATATTTTACTAAAATTTAAATTTTTGTAATTAAAAATATTTTACTGTTAATAGGATATTGCAAATTTGAAATATCAATTTCAATTTCTTGATTTTCTCTTTGAAATTGGCGATTATTATTTTGAAATCTTGATGGTGCATTATCAGAATTAAATCTATTTCTTTTAAAATTCTTATAATTTTTCTTATAAATAGGTTTACTAAAATTTATAAAAATTATATTACTCATTATTATCAAAAGAAGAATACCCACTTCCTTTTCTCCAAGAAAAAGCATCTGAATCATTATTTGATATTTTATCATCTTGTTTTTTTTCTATTTTTTTAATCCCTAAATTTTTAGCATCTTTTTGATAATTAAATCTATCAATTTGATCTTTTATTATTTTAAGTAATTGATTTTTATTTTTCATATCATATTTAACTTTAATATCATCAAATCTAAGTTCTCTCAATGAATTCTGAGAACAAATTATAGTTTCTTTATCATTTGTTGCTAAAATCCAATAAAAACCTTTTTTATATAATCTACTAAATTGTAAATTATCTAATTCAATTTGTTTTTCAACTTCAGTTTTATTTAATTTTGAAGGTATGTTTAATATAGAAAAAACTGTTAATCCTTCTGGTAAATCATATGTTATTGTTTCAGAATCATTTGAAATTTTTAAAAAATCACATTTGTTTAATAAAGGAATAAGTTCTTCTTTTGTTTTAATATTTTTTGATATTTCTTTTAATTCTAATAAATCTTTGATTTTTAATGATAATTGTTCATTTAATAAATTTACTATTTTGCTATTTTCTAATGCTTCTGGAGATATAATTGAATACAACTATTTATTTTTTTAAATAAAGTTTTATACATTATCAAGTATTTCATTTTCTGATTCTATTTTATTAACTTCCATATTTTTTTATTATTTTTATATTAATTTTAATTATTTATTTTTAAAACAATTAATTTTAATATTTACTGTTAAAAAAATATTTT
>JAJJLH010002987.1:0-10635 GCA_023806865.1 Isotricha sp. YL-2021a | reverse complement strand
ATTTGATTCCTTGAAAATTTATACCCTAAACAAATAATTTAAAAAGGTATTTGGATTTTCAAAATGTTGAATAATTATATAAATTTTAAAACGATATATGTAAAAAATATAAATTTTATTAAACTATTATATTTATTGAAATAAAAAAAATATAAATAGCATTTAAAACATCATCATATAATAAATCATATATTTTTTATTTTATAAAAATTGAATAATCAGTTTAATTGAGTAAAATAAAAATAATTATGTAATGATTAATTTGAATAAATTTGAAATATAATATAAAAATGATAGTTTTTATTGATCTAATTTTTAATAAACATTAACATATAAATAAATAATCAAAACTTTTATTAAATAAAATCTTTTAAATGGATTGTACATTAAATAATGAAAAAAAAAATTATCCAATTGAAAAAATGCAAAATACAAAAGAATCAAATTGGAAAGTTGATTCATCTTATTCAAAAGAAGAAAACAATTTTTTTGATTCTAAAAATCAAAAAAAAATACACAAAAATAAGTATATAAATGCAAAGAAAAAGGAAAAGAAAAAACATTATAAAATGACTAAAAAAGTCAAAGAAAAAAAAAATAATGATATTAAATTTAATAACATTAATTCAAATGATTTAAAAGCCTCAAATAATATAAATAGGGAAGTTGAAATAAATGATAATATTAATTATACAAATTTTCAAGATTTGTTACAAAATGATATAAATATCCATTTAAATAAAAATTTATACAGTAAAAATAAAGATAATAAAAATTTAAATCAAAATCAATTCTCAAACATAAAAAAAAATATTGATATATCAAATTATGCAATACATCAAAATATGAATATGAAATTAAATATTAATAATATAAATAATATTTACAATAATTTAATTTTTTTAAATAATAATGAAAATAATTTTGGAATAAAAAAGAAAAATAAAAAAAAAAATAATAAAAATATTTCATCTTTCCCTCAAAATTTAAGTATTAATGGTAAAATTTATACAGATTTTAGTTTGATAGATTATAAAGGAGAAAATCCTGGAATGTATATAAATAATCCTTTTAACTTTGAAAATTCGTTTGGAATTTTCAATAATAATAATAATTATTCATATAAAAATAATCTAAAAATTGATAATAAAAATAGAACAAATTTAAATTATAATTTAATAGATCTTTCAATTGATAATTTTAATTCAATTCAAAAAAAAAATTATTATGATCAAAGTATTATTAATAATAATAATCAATCTTTACTTATAAATATGAAAAATCAAACTAATAATTATAAAATTAATTCATCATTTGTAGAGGAAAATATAAATAAAATTAATTATTTAGAAAAATCTAAAGATAAAAAATTTATTTATATGTCTGATATTTTAAAATATCCACCTTTTAAAATAAATCAAAAATGGAAGACTCCATATATTGTACATAATTCAAATATAAATAATGAAATTGATGAAATTATTTTTAAAATTAAAATTAAGATATCTGAAAAAGAAAAAGATATAGAAATTCCAATAATGAAAAATAATAATCATTTATCATTATTAAATTCTCTTTTTGAAGAAAAAGGATTAAATAGAAATCAAATTAATAATATAAATCAAGAAATTGAAAATGTATTAAATTTACTTGATAATTATTCTCAATTTATTATTAATAAAGAATCGAACCAAAATATTAATGATATTTATGGATTTATATACAATAAATTGTAATTAAACTCTTATTGATTTCGAATATTTAACCTTTTTTTCAAAAAATAAATGATTATTAATATCTATAATTTGTGGATATTTTAAGAAATCTCAAAGTTTAAATTTTAATATATATAAGGTTAATTTTTTTATAAATGTTAAATATCTTAAATTAAAAATTTAATAAGTTTTTTTTTATTATTTTTTATCATCAATATAATACAAAAATTATATATTAAATACAAAAAAATTTTGTAATTTTTTTAATAATTTTTCCTTTTATTTTTTTCTTTTTCCTGTCTTGTATTTGATAAAGGATTAATAATTTTTATTATTGATTCAATATTAATATTTTGTTTATTAATTTCATCAACATATGATAAAAATTCTCTTGTTCTATTTTTAATATGTTCAATGGCCAAATCAACATTATAATTACATAAAGAAATAAAATAAAGTACTCTATCATCAAAATAGTTAATTAAATTTTTTGGCCATATTTTTTCAATATTATTTAAAACATCTTTTATTTTTAAATCTTTATTAACTTTTAAATATTTTTTATAATTATAAGAAGAAAAAACTTTATCATTACAATTAATTGAATGACTATGAAATTTAGGAATTATATCACATGTTTTAATATTATTTTTATTTCTTGGAATAAATTTTTCTTTCATTTTATTATAAAAATTCAAATTCATAAATTCTTCTGGATTTTTAGTAGAAATATAATTAATTTCTCTATATTTTTTTGTATGTTTTTTATTATTAACAAAATCAAAAAAAGTATCATTTAAATGTTTATTTAAATCCTTATATAATATATTTTCTGAATCTTTATCATTTAAATTTATTATATTTGAATTATTATTATTATTAATTATATTTTGGTTTTTATTTATTGAAGGCCTATTACGTAAATTCATATTTATAATTTGTTTATTATTCTCTTTTTCATTTTGAATTAAAATTTTTTCTGAATTATTATTTCCTTTTATATATGATGATTTTTTTTTATTTTTTTTTTTTCTTCTTCTATTCTTAGATTTTTTTATTTCTGATGTATCATATTCCTCATCAATTTCATCTAAATTTATATTTTCATCTAAATTATCATTTTCATTATTTTTTAATTCTCTTTTTTTATTAAGTAAATCATTATTTTCACTTTTGAGTTGAATTGAAGTTTTTTCATTTTGATTGGTATCTTCTTTTATATCATTTATAGTCTTATATAATGTTATATTATTTATATTATTAACATTATTAATATTATTAATATTATTTTGAGATAGCTGATTATTATTTAAAGATAAGTTAAAAGGATTAAGATTATTATTTAAATCAACAGTATTTGAAGTTTGAAATAAATTTTGATTATTATTATGAAAATGTTTATCAATATTATAATTAACTTGATGATAAATATTTCCAATATTAATTTGTTGAAAAGAATTTGGAATATTTTGATTGTTTACATTGTTTAAATAATTATATAATTGAATATTGTTTAAATTTTGATTCATATAATAATAATTTTGGTTAAATTGTTGATTATTATATAAGTCATTTGAAGTAAATATTTGATAATAATTTCTATTATTCAAAAAATAATGATAGAGAAATTGTTTATATTGTTCTTGGTCCATAAATATAGTATTTTAATTTTATATAAATATATTTTATCTTTTTTTATATTTTTATATTGAATGGATAGTAATATTTTTTTTATTTTAAGATTAAGTTTGTTTAATGTAAAAGAAATTAAAATAACATCTAATTTAATCAATTATATAAATATGTTGAAATGGAAAATTAAAGATTAAATAATAAATAATATATATGTTTTTTGGGATAAAAAATTTTTTTAATATAAAAATTATGATTCATATTTTTTATGTTTTTTGCGTTTAATATGAATAATTAAACTTTTAATTTATGTATTACAGATAGCATTATTTAATATATTAACAAATTACAATTATTTTCAAAGAAAACAAAAAAAATAAAAAAAATAGCATAAAAAATATAAATATTAAAAAATAAAAACTTTAAAATATCAAAAAAAAAAAAAAAAAAAAAATTTCCTTATAAAAAATAACAATAATATGATACCTTTTAATATAAAGTTAAATAAATAATATTTAATCAATAAAATAATATATAAATACTCTCATTAGTTAATAACATAATTGCAATATTCTCCATTAATAAGAAACTTTCCTTCTGATTTAGTTCTCCTCAATTTTTTTTCAACTTTACTTTTAATTTTATGTTCCATTTTATCAACATCATATCTACTCAAAGCCTTATTAACATTTTCTTCAAAAACAAGAGATTTTAATTCTAAATAAAAAGTCATATAAACACTTAATTTAACATAAACATTATATTGTATCATTTCTAAAAATTTCATTTCTAAAACATTTAATTGGCTTTTTTCAAAAAAAGGATAAATATAAGAAAAATCTCCATTACTTAAATATTTATCATCCCAAATTTTTTGACTAATCATTAAAGAAACAAAAACTAAAGGACGCCAATTAGTAGTTTGTAAACTTAATCCAGTTAAAGCAATAATTCTATTAATATAAATTAAACTTATAATACAACATTCAGCAGAAAATTGAACACAATTATATAAAGCTTCAATAAAATTAATCATATCATCTAAAGTAGGAATTTTTTTTATATTTTCTATTCTTTGTTTATCAAAATATTGAGGATATTCATCAACATATTTGTCTTCTGAAAAAAAGTATAAATCACTTTTTTTACTTATTGTTTTACCTAAATTCATATCTTCATTTAATTGACTTTGTAATATTGTAGCTACTGCTTTTATCATTTTTTTTACATTTGGTGATGAGATTGTTGAATCTAAAAATATATTACTTGTTGATGAAGATTTAAATGTGTGATATTCAGCTTTTGATTCTTGACGACGTTTTTGATTGAATAGAATTTTGCTTTATTCCTGGAGTAAATGCTATTTTTGATGCCATTTATCTTTTTTGGTTTTTTTTTTTATTTTTTTTAAATAAAATTTTTTTTTATTTTTTTTTAATTTTTTTTTTTAATAATATAGTGTTTATATTTATATTTTTTTTTTTTTATTATTTATTCTATATTTAATTTTTAGTTTAAATATAGAAAATTTTAAAATACATTATTTAAATACGTGTTTTTATATATTTATTTTGAATTTAATTGAATTGTTTTTTCAATACTTTTATCTATAAATATTTTTAACGGTTTTGCATGTGGTAAATAATTAATAGGAACAAAAGTATTAAATGTTTTTTTTAAATTCCTTTTTTTTGGTTTATAAGATTCAATACAATTCTTTTCTTTTTTTAATGACTTATCCATAATAAGAAAATCAACATAATTATAAAAAGTTTTATTTTTTTTTTTATAATTATGACTATAAATCTTTTTATAAATATAATTATTATTATTACTTAATGAAAAATCATCTATATGTTTATTAGGTAAACTTTCACATAATTGTTTTTTTAAATTTCTAGGATGAGAACTATGAATTCTATTTCTAATTAAATTTGCATCATTAATATAATTTCTAATAGAAAAATTATTTTTATTTGATATAAAAATTTTATAAGGAATTATTTTATTTGATAAATTATTATTAATATTATTTGGTGAATTAGATATATTTTTTTGACTTAAATTTAATATATATTTTCTTGAATGACTTCTAGTTTTTGAAGTGTTAATTCTTGATTGAAAAAATTCAGACTGGTTTAATTTTAAAATTTTTTTTATTTTTATTTTCTCTTTAAATTTAGTTTTGAAAATTTTATTTTTTAAATCATTATTTATTGTTATTAAATTTAATTTACAATTTGAATTATTATTTTTCTTTTCATTTGATTTAAAAAATGTTTTTATATTATAATAATTATTACCAAATTTAATTAAACCTTCATTTTTATCTCTAAATTCACCAATCATATTTGATAAATAGGTTTTTTTAATATTTAATAATCTATCAAGCATAAATTTTACCTTTTTTTCTTCTAAAATTTTATAATTTGTATTTATTATATTATTTTCTTTCCAAATACTATTAATTAATATTTTATCAATTGCAAAAATTTGTACTTTCTCAGATAAAATTATTGCAGAACAAAAAAATTTTCCTTCAAATAAATTATCACTTAAACCTAATAAATCACCTTTTTTTGCTATTGATAAAGTTACATATTCATTTTCTCCTTTTTCCTTCATATCTTTAGTCTTTAATTTATAATTTCCAAAATAAGAAATTAATTGATTTATTTTTTTAAAATTCAATTTAGTTTTCAATTCAATTTCACCTTTATATAAAAAATAAATTTTTTCTCCTTTATCATTATCTTTAAATAAAAATTCCCCTTTATTTAAATTTAATTTAGTAAAATAATTCCAATATTCATTAATAAAAATATTAATAGGAATATCATCAAATAATTTTAAACTAAGAATAAAAGTAATATTATTTCTTTTAATTATTTGTTGATATATTTTAATAGTAGATTTATAATCTTGTCCTTTTAAAATACCAAAAAGTGAATATTTATTTACAAAAATTGTAGCAGTTCTCAAATGATTATCATTTAATAATGCAATTTCTCCGAAAGTTTCTCCTTCTTTTAATTCAATAATTTTAATATAACCTTCAATTTGAATATCATCAAAATATTGACTAGTTTCATTAATATCTTTTTCTCCATTTATATATGAAATATATTCATCAATTGATATATTTAATTTATTATTTTTATTAAATATCAAATTATTTTCTATTGGTTGTGTATAAATATCTTTATTTACTTTAAATTTACTAATATTATAATTTATTGTTTTTTCTAAAAGATAATTTTCTTTATTAAAATATAAAAATTGTAAATAATGACAATATTGTTCATATTTCATTTTTAAATTTATTGTTTTTGGTACTAAAACACTTACATTACCATGTAATATAATATAAAATTTATTTCCTTTATTTCCTACTTTTATTAAAAAAGTTTGTGCTTCCATAATAACAAATTTTAAAGAATTAGTTATTTTTGTTAATATTTCTTCTTTATCTAAACTTTCTTCTTCTTCTTGTACTATTTGCATAAATTGCTTTTGAGTTTTTAAAAATGAATTCAATATATATATATCTCTTGATGTTCTTTTATTTTTTGAAAGAATATATAATATTATTGACATTGATTCTTGATTATGAAATAAATATTTTATAGATTTTTTTTCTTTTTGCTTTGCTTTTATTAATAAATTAAATGATTCTACTCTTTTTTCATCTATTATTGAGGTTGTAATTTTTCTTGTAATTGATTTTCTTAACATGAATATATTATTTAAACTAATTTTTTTGATTATAATAATTTAAAAATTTATATTTTAAATAATATTTTATTATTTTACATATATATTATAATAAATCAAAAAATCAATTTAAGAAAATTTTTCACTTATAAAACATATTAAAAATCAATAAATATATTCAAATAAAAAAAAAATTGAAAAAAAAACAAAACAAAATTTCCTAAAATTAAAAAATTTTCATATAATAATAAATATAACAAATTAAATTAGAAAAAAATTAAATAAAAAAATGAAGAAAAGAAGTTTAATTGAAAATTATCAATCATTTAATATATCATCAAAAAAAACAATATCAACAATATCATCAAATTCACCAAATTATCAAAGAGGACGTCAACTTATAAGTAATAGAAAGCCTTTTTTTATAAATACAAATATAAATTATTCAAATAATTCAACTTGTGAAAAAAAAAAACATATTCTCCCTCCACAAAATAATATAAAAATTAAAAATAATTATATTAAAAGAGAAAGAATATCTATTTCTAATAGTGATAATTTAAGTAATGAAAGTGATTCTTGTGATTCAAATGAAATAAAAAAAAAAATATTTTTTGAAGAAGAAAGTTTTAATTATCCAACAAGAAGTGATGTTGGTTTAATTTCAAGTGAAGAAGAATCAATTGAAATGGATCCTCATTTTAAATTTAATTTAGAAAATGAAATTGAAAGTTTTTTAATTGAAATGTATAATAAAAATTTTCCTTGTAATGATAAAAGTTCTAATAAAATTAAAAATTATAGATTTAAAAGAGATAAATATAGATATCAAAAAAAAAATAATATTGAAGTAAATAAAAATGAATTAAAAATTACTTTTGGTCAATTAACTGAAAGATATAATTTTTTTGTTTTACAAATTTTATCTAAGAAAATAAAAGAATTAATAAGAAAATATAAAGAAAAATTATTTGAAAATGAAGAATTATCAAAAATTGCAGATGATTTTAAAAAAAAAAAAGAAGAAATGAATATTATAAATAATAGAACAAATAAACTTTTTCAAGAATATATTTCACAATCTGAAAATAAACAATTAATAGAAAATAAAGTTTTTTCATCAACTGCTTCAACATCTTCTCATCAATCAGATTCTTTTATTTTAAGTCAATTAAATCAATTTAATTTAGATAAAAATTTCTTTCAAATTACAAAAGATAGTAAAAATAGAAATTTAGGAAATGCAATTATTAGAGAATTAAATAATATTAAAACAAGTTTAAAAAATAGTTCATATGAAATTAAACAAATTTTTCAATATCCTTTAAATTTATTAAAAGGAAATTTTTCTATTGAATGTATTCAATTAGAAGCTTTTAATTCTATTTTAATTAAAGATGATTTAATTTCTACTATATTATTTCAAATTAAAAATTATTTATCTCAAAAAAAAACTAAATATAATATTGAATTTATTGATTGCTTAAAAAATGATAAAAATTATGATAAAAAAGAAATGACAAGATTTGATAAATTACTTTCTAAAAAATTAAAAATTAAATATGAAGGATTTAATGAAAATAGTAAAGAATGTATTATTAATAATAATAGTATAGAAAGTGATAATATTTATTCAAAAAAAAATATTTTATCTTCTTCTTTTTCTTCTATTGATTCACCTGATAATATTAATAATAATATTCAAAAAAATCAAGTTATTAATAATAGTAAAGATACTATTGAAGATGAAAAAAGTAAATTAGATGAATTAGATATTGATGATTTAGTTAAATTAATTGATAGTGATGAAAATACTGTTCATAAAAAAAAGAAAAAGAAGAAAAATAAAACTAAAAAAAATAAAAATAATAAAAATATAAATCAAGAAGAAAAAACACAAATTAAAATTGAAAGTTGTTTAAATAAAGAAGATGATTTGTTTAAAAATTTTGAAATATTATATAATGAATTTAAAAAAGATATTATTGAAAATTCATCTGAATATAATTGTAATCAAAAAATAAAACCAAAATTAAGTACAAATTGGTTAATTAATTTATATACAAAAGAAATAAATAAAAAATAAATAAAAGATGAAAATTTAATTAATTTAATTATTCATTTATTATGCAAAATTTGAATTTATTATTAAATATTTATATAATTATAATTAAATTTAAATAATAATTTTAAATTTTAAGATTTAAATTTGTCATTTTATGAAATATTTGAAATTAATTTTATAATTAATTTTTTTGATAAATTAAATGAGAAATATTTTAATTTTTTTTTTTATCAATAAAATAATATAATATATAAGGTATATTATAATAATTAATAAAAAATAAATATTATTAATTTTAATAATAAAAAAAATATATTAAAAAATAATTTAAATAATTATAAATATGGATATTGAAAATTTTAATAAAGTAAAAGCAGGATTATATATTAATTCAAACGAATCATTATCCTTAAATTTAAATATAAATATATAAATATAGTTAAAACAAGATCATCTCCTACTATAGTAAGAAAATTAAGTTGTAGTTCAATTGATACAAATATTTCTTCAAGTTCACAAACAATAAAAAGTAATTTTAATTTAGATAAATTTTTTACTTTTGATAATACTAATGATGTATATGATACTTTTTTAAATGAAATATATGAAGAAGAAAAAATGAAATATAAAGTTGAATTAATATATAATATTTTATCATTAAGAAAACAATCAGCAATTAAAATATCCAATTTTTTAAAAATACAATATAATAAAATGAAATATAGAAAGGAATTATTAATAATGAAAATTATAGAAAAAAGAAAAAATTTAATAATTAGATTACAAAAAAATATTAAAGGTTTTTTAGTTAAAAAAAAAATATTAAAAAAATATTAAATTGTGAATATGTCTTTTTTTATAGATTATGTCCTAATTTACTTAACAAATTATCACTTGATAATAATAATAATATGAATTTTTTAAATAAAGAAAATATTGTTCAATGTAAAATTTTTAGTAGACCATTTCAAAATAAAAAATTTTCTTTTATATATTGTAGATTTTTAAATTGTTATTATCTTCCCTTAATTCATTTAAGAGTTTTAAAAAATAAATATAGAGTAAATTTTATTATTAATAATGAAACTATTATAGATTCAAGGTATCAGGTTGATACAGATAATAAAGGGAATTTTTATAATATTATTATGAAAAACATGTTTTATAGATTTAAAAGAAATAATAATCAAATTTTTGAATATCAAGAAAAAAAATATTGGGAAAGTATTTTTGAAATAAAAAAAAATATTAAAAAAACAAATAGTTGTGATAGTTTATCAATTACTAATTCAAATATTTCAAATGAAAATTTAGCTCCAATTTATGAAAGTGATATTTCTAATAAATCTAATTTAAAATCAATTTTAAAAAATTCTATTTTGAAAATCGGAAGTTTTGGAAAAAAAAAAGAAAATAAAATTAGAAATGTGAGTTTTAATGATAAAATAATATATTCATATTAAATTTGTAATATTAATTCAAATCAATAATTTAATTTTTTCTTCTTCA
>JAJJLH010002986.1:0-10651 GCA_023806865.1 Isotricha sp. YL-2021a | reverse complement strand
AAATAAAATAAAAATTTAAATTGTTATTTTCTATAAAAAATTATATTAATAAAATTTTATTATTCATTTAAAAATATTATAATGCATTTTTTATTTGATATGAAAAATAATTTATTACATTACTTTTATAAAATTGAAAATTCTGATATCCATTTTTATTAATAAATAATTTTTATAAATTTTATTCCTCAATCCCAATATATCATTTAATAATAATTTTTTTTAAATTATAATATACACTACAAAAATATTTTTAAATTTTATTTACAAAAGAGAATTACCTAAATAATATTTTTTAAAATTTTCCCTAAAAAATATTACAACTACAATTTGCCTTTGCATGAGTATTATTATCATCTTTTTTATCAGCCACATAATAAAATCTAGTTTCAGAAATATCTTCATTTAATTTTTTATAACTCTCGACGTCAATTATAGTATAAACTGGTTTTGTAAAAGTCACATGCTTTTTTGTTTTTAGTTGATTATTTGTATTTTCAATTATATTTTTTTCTTTATTTATGTCAACTATATTTGTTGATTCAATAGATGCTACATTATTTTTTTCATTTTGATTATTACTTAAGTTTGACATTTTATTAAATTGGCTTTTTAATATTATATATATTCTTCATATTAATATACTTTTTTATTTTTTATTTTTTATTTTGAAAAAATGAATTCTTTTTTCATTTTGGTTTTTTTTTTATTTAAAAATATTATTTGTCAAAAAATTGAATGGGATTATTCATCAGTTGCTAAATATATAGAAAAACATTTTAAAAATGAAAAATATTTTATTTGTGATCCTAATAATTACATTACTGAGGATGAAAAGGAAGTAATTACTTATAGATTGGTTGATATCTTAAATAAAATGTATTTTAATCCTATTATTCTTGTTCTTAATAAAATAGAAAAGAATAATTTAAAATTAAATAATACTGATGATGACTATGATGATGACGAATTTAGTATTCAAGATTTAAATTCTTCTTTTAAATTAAATAATTCTAATCGCAATAGTAATAAAACTCAAAATAATTATTTGAAGAATTTTATTTATTTTTTAAATAAAAAAATTTTTAATGAAAAAATATTATCAAATATTGAAGATGATAATAATATTTTAATATTATTTTATACTGTAGAAGAAGTAGGATTATATTTATTTAGAGGGAAAAATGTATCAAAAATAATAACAGATAATGAAACAGATGACTTATTAATATATAGAGATCAATCAATTAAAAAGAAAAAAATTTATCCTGCAATTGATGATGTATTAATTAATATTTTATATCATCATGCAAAATCAACAAGTGATAAAATTTATTCTGCAATCGGTAATATAAGTGAAATTATAGTATTTATTTTAATTGCTGGATATTATATTTATAATTGGAGTAAAGATAATCAAAATCCAATTTCTCAAAATAACAATGCTAATCAACATACAAACAATCAAGATAATAATGAAAACAATAAAAATAAATCTGATAATAAAAAAGAAAAAAAAGATTAAAATAAAATTTGATTATTTTTAATATAAAATACCTAATCATATTTTAAACTCTATTTTTATTGAGTTTTAACTGAAAATAATTTTATTAAATTAAAAGCATCCCCTATAATAGTTTGATTTCTTTCTTTTAATCCATCAAAATAAATTTTTGCCCTTTCTCCTTGATATTTTTTTAATTTATTAAATTGCTCAATTATCATATTCATTGCAGTTACTACAATTTTTTTTTCAGCTTCGATGTATTTAGTTTCTTTATAGCACATTAAACTAAAGGATGCTTTTTTATCATGTTTAAATAATGTTATAT
This sequence comes from Isotricha sp. YL-2021a, assembly GCA_023806865.1. NCBI lineage: Eukaryota > Ciliophora > Litostomatea > Vestibuliferida > Isotrichidae > Isotricha > Isotricha sp. YL-2021a. The sequence continues at coordinate 8,819 of JAJJLH010002986.1, read as the reverse complement.
CTTTTTCTAATCCTGATTCAACATCCCATTTTGAAAAATTTTGACTTTGAAATAAATTTTCTTTTTTATTTAATAATTTATTTGCATGATTTTCATATTCGTTTTTATAATTTAAATATTGCTTATTTATTACATCATATTCATTATATTCTAATAAATTATAATCAAAAAATTCCCAAAAATCATCTTTGAAAAATTTACTTTGATTTAAATATGAAAATGACCAAGAATTAAAAATTAATTGTAAATTTTTATATAAATTGATCATATCATTACTATGTTTAATTTCTTTTGATTGAATTTTTAATTTATAAAAACTATCTGCTAATTCTTTCATATGATTTGAAATATTATTAAAATCATTTATAATATTATCAAAACTGCTTTTTAATTTAGAATATAAGTTTTGTGTAACTGATAATATTTTTGGAATATTATTTGCTTGATTCATTTTATCTTGATTTAATTCAACTTTTATTTCACCTTTTATAGTTTTCAAATTATTCAATGAAATTTTTAATTTAAATGGTTTATCATTTAAAGTTTTTTTGTATTTTTCAAAATCTTTTTGCTCTAATTTCAAAAATTCAAGAGTTAAAGGAGAAGTTCTTAAAATTTTTTTTCTTAATACAGCTTTAAAAAATCTAGTTAAATATCTTTGTTTTAATTCTAATAAATAGTTTTCATTTTTATTACTTTCATTATTAGTATCTTTTTTTTTAAAAACATTTAAATTATTTAAAGTATTCAAAGGATTAATATTTATCTTTTCAAAAATCCCTTCTTTTATTATTGGAGGAATCAAAATAAAAGGATATCTTTCATTTAATTGATTTTTAAACCATTCAAAATCATCATAAGTTCTTTTAACTTTTGTATTTAATTCATTTGAAGATATAATAAAAGAATAAATTTTTGGACTAAAAAATCCACCATTTTCAATTTTAGGTTCTGAAATAGTAATATTTATTTTTTTATTCTCATTTTCTAATTCCATCATTTCTGATTCCTGTTGTTTTCTTGTATTTATTATGTATTCAAATGGAGAATAAATGTCAAATGAATAATCTTTTTTTGATTGAATTGAAGATATTGTTTTTGATAATTGCTCATTTTTAAATTGTTCAATTAAATTTTTTAATTCATCAAATGAAATTAAATTAATTTCCATTCCTTTTGTTCTTGTTATGAAATTGAATAGTTCATCTGGATTATATCCTTTTTCAATTATGTTTTCATTTATATAATGTTGTCTTTCTTGTTCCATTATTAAAAAATAAATTTTATTATTTTTGAATTATATTAAAATTTTTTCAAAATATATATATAATCTAAAATTTTTGTTTATAATTTTAACTCTTTTATAAAATGTAAAAGCAAATTTTTTTATTTTTGGTATATAAAATATTATTTTTTTTATGATACAAAACTTGTTCTTACCTTGAATTTTTAACAAATTATTTATAAAATTCTTTTTTTATTTTTCATGATCTTGACTAAATTTAGTCCTAAGAGTATTGAAATCAATTTTTAACTCTTCACAAAATTTAGAATCTTTTTTTTTTTCTTCTTTCCAATTTACCAAAATAATATTTTCCTCACTTTTTCCTTTTTCAAATTTATCTAATTTATAATTATTATTTAATTTAGTTTGAGAAGTAGTATCAGATTCTTCTTCATCTTCATCTTCCTCATATTCCTCTTCCTTTTCTTTTTCAATTTTAGCTTGTTTTAAATAATAATCTAACTTCATAAATTTTTTATTTACTTCTCTCAAATCATCATATTCAAAAATACTTTCAAAATAATAGGCACAAAAAAGTAATTCATAATCATTTTTTGCTTCATAATATGGTAAAATTGGTATTCCATTATCTAAATGAAATGCAAAAGCTAAAACAGAATTATCAACAATTAAAATATCTTTTAAATTAAAATCTTCAAAAATATTTAAATCTTTAATATAAATATCAGTTCCATCTATTTTAATATCAATACAATTACTTCTGTATAATCTATTATAAAAATATTTTTTTTCAGGGTCAATAAAATCAAGTACAGAATCCGCATAAGATGCATGTGAAGCAGTATATATTACAATATTATATAATTTACTAATTCTTTGAATTGCTTCTTCCCAATGTGGCCTAATATTAACTCCTATTTTTGCTATTTTTTTTGAAGGCAATATTATACTTAATATATTATCTTTATTTCTATAATTTTGTGTATTCACAACTCCGTGAATTAATGTTTCATCTAAATCAAATACTGCTAATTTTTTCCTATTATTTGGATTAAGGATTTTCACTTTATTTGGTATTTTAGCTTTTTCTTTTTCTTCAAGAACATCTATTATAATTTTCATACATTTTTTTGTATATTCATAAAAATTTGCTATTTCGATTGTATTTGTCATACTTTTTGCTTCTTCTTCAAGTGAATCTAATTCTTTTTTTCCAACTTTAAATGAATTTGTTGTCCTTGATGTTAAATGTTTTGTTTTTGTTTTCCTTTTTTTTTTTCTTATTTCTTTTTTATTATTATTATATTCATTTAATTCATTATTATCTAAATTATTATCATCCTCTAGATAATGACATTTTTTATTTTTTGTTGAAAAAGTACTATGATTTTCTATTTGATGTGTTGTTATTGCATTGACTAAACTATCAAATTTTTCATTAAATATTTCTAAACTTTTTTGATGTCTAACTTTTTTTTTACGAATTTTTTTATCAGTGCTTTTACCTCTAAAAATATTTTTATCAAAAATATAATCAGTATCAATTTTTTTTCTTGAAATTTCAGGTGAAGAAATTTTTCTATTTGGTAATTTAACAGAAAAATTTTCTTTTTGTTTTATGTTTTCAGGGTATTTAATTTTATGACAATTTATTTCAGAATCATTTGATTTTATTTCTAAATTTAATTTATATGATGATGCAAAGTTTGAATTTGGTTTTTGAGTTCTTTTTTTTACTTGATGTGAATAAGGAAGTGGAGATATTTCCATAGGAGTAAATAATTTTGGTTTATTACTACTATTATGTGATGATTCATAGCCAATATCCCCAGCTTTACTATTATTATAAATCATTAAAATAAATTAATTTGATGTTTTATATTACTTTATTTATTTATTTAATTGTTTTTTATTTATTTCTTTTGATAATATTTTTAATTATATAATATTTTATTATGAACATTTTAATTTTTTAGAAAAATAAAAGAAAAAAATTATTTTTTTTATTTTTTATATAAAAATTAATTTTTTTCATATTTAAAACTAATATCCAATATGTCTGATATAATATCATCAATTCAAAAAAACAATCCAAAAGTTGAAGAACAAAAGGTACAATTAAATTTAAATTATAATTTAAATTAATAATAGAAAGATGAAGATGAAGATAATTGGAATGAATATGATGAAGAAGAAGAATTAGAAGAAGGAAATGAAGATGCAAAAAGACATTATCAAATTGAATCAAAAAAAGAAAAAAAAGTTCAACATACTCAAGGATTAAAAGGACTTTTAGGTAATGATAATAATAATAAAAAAGATAATATTAATAAAGAAAATAATAGAAATTTTAAAAATCAAAATAATTATTATAGTAATAAAGATAATAAACCTCATTTTTTCAATACAAAATATAGTGGAAAAAATAAAAGACAAAATTATAATAATAATCATCATCATTATATTCATAATTTCAATAATTATAATGATAATTATAATAAAAAAAAATTTGAAGAAAAACCAAATTTTATTAATTCATCAGGAAAAACCTTTGATAATGATAAAAGAGGAAATTATAATGATAATAAATATGATATATCTAGAATTAAAACTTATTCTGGTGAAGGAGGAAATAATAAAAATGAAACAAAATTGAAATTTATTGGGAAATTTAAAAATCCAAATTCAGATGATATTAAAGCACCAAAAAGAAATTATAATGAATATAATATTAATAATAAATATTATGATAAAATATTAAAAATGGAGGAAGAAAAAGAAAATGAACCGGGGAAAATTGTATTTAGAAATTCCAAAAAACAAATAAATGATGAAAGTAATGAAAATTTAAAAGATTTAGACACAAAAGGTGATTTATTTTTAGAAAAATTTAATAAAATTTCAGAACAATCAAATGTAATAAATACAGAAAGAAAAGAACCAAAAAGAAAATTTTATAATTATTTTCAAAAAGGGACTTCAAATAGTATTGATGAAGATGATTATTATATTAAAGATGAAAACGAAAATTTGAAAAATTATAGAAAAAATAATTATCAAAAGAAAAAAAATTATTATAATAATGAATATGATAATTATAATGAATATAATAATGACAATGAAATTATTAATGAAATTACAAATCCTAATCAATATGAAAAAAAATTTGAAAAAGTTGAAGAAAAAAAAGAAATGAAAATTATTAAAAAGAAAAATGAAGATAAACCAGAAAAAAAAGTAGAAGATCTTCATGAAAAAGTTACAGTTAATTTTGAAAATCAAGCCAAATCTTTAAAAGATTTATTAGGGTAAATAATATATTTATTTTTTTTAATTTTTTATTTTATTAATATTACTGCTTTTGATTTTATTTGTTATTGCATTGTTTGTTTTTTATTATAGAATAAATTTATTTTATTTGAATATTATTCTCTTAAAAAATAAAAAAAATAATAATTATTTTTACTTTCAAAAAATCAGTTAAATTTTTTCATTTCTTTTGTTATTAAATTTTCAATAAATTTAATATATTTTCCATCAATATTATTTTCATTAACAAATTTTTTTACTATTTCTCCAACATTTTCTCCCTTATAAATACAAACTCTTTTTTTTTGATTGTCATTTAAATTAATATCCAAAACAAATAAAGGTTTAATTCCTTCTTCATTTCTCATTGAATCATTAAATTTTATTTTATTTTTAGAATAATTCAATTCATGAGAATTTGAAATTTTTTTAAAACAATCATAACTATAATTTCTTAACATTTTTTTATTACGAATCATTTCTCTTTCTTTTCTTCCTTTTTCTAATCTTTCAATATATTTAGTTTGGTTTTCATCATCCCCAAAAGAATTAGAATTATTTAATATAGAAGAATTACTTGATTTTCTTCTTTTAAATGAATAATATTTTTTTGAAGAGTTTTTAGTTAAAGAAATATCTGGTTTAAAAGTATATTCTTTGGAATTATTATCCAATTCAATTACATCATTTGTTTTACCAGATTGAGTATTTGAAATAAATGATTTATTATATTTACTTTGTATTTGATGTTTATAAAGATTATATTTTGTTATTTTTGGTTTAAATGTACATTCATTTTTTTCTCTTCTTTCTCTTTCTTTATAATATGCTTCATTATTTAATATCTTTCTATTTTTATTTTGGGCAATATGTGTAAATAAATTTCCTTTTATGTTTAGATTATATTTTACATTTGTTATTGGATGATATGTTGGAAAATATGATTTATTATCATATTTTTTATTAATTTTTATTATTTTTCCATCAAATGTTTCTGAATTTCCATTGTTGTGATAATTATTGACTATATTATTTTTCCAATTGAAATTTAATGGCATAAATTCTTGGAATATTTTTTTTGATTGTGAAGAATTTATTTTTAATGTATTGAATTTAAATAAAAATTGTGCTTTATTTCTTGATAAAACAGAAGTTGATGAAGATGATGTACTTGATATACTTAAACTTCTTTTATTATTTGGATTAAATATTGTTTTATCATCTTTATAACATGAATTTAAATTTAAAATTGATAGAGTAAAAATAAATAAATTATTTGTAGGAATAATATTTATTTTATGATTGTTTGATAAGATGCAAAAAATTTTATTAGCTAAAATAATTTCATTTTCAAAATGTTTTTCTCTTATAAATCCAATTTTTTTCATTAATAATAAAAATTCATCATAATTTAATTTATCTATATATTTGATTTGAATATTTTTATTTAATTCTTCAATTGCATTTTCAAATTGAGTTTTATATTTATTATAAATTATAGTATTTGATTTATTATTTGATTTGATCTCAATTTTTTTTATTTTCAAATTATTTGAAGTTTTATTTCTTACATATGTTTCATTAGATGATAATTTATTAAGATATTCTAAAGTTTTTTTAGGTATATGAGATTTTTTTAAAAATGAATCATTTTTTTCTGTTTTTTTTTCATTAATTTCTAATTGAAATTTTTTTCTTTTGTTATATAATCTATTATATACATTTATTGGGGGTTGAGTTTCAGGAATTAAAGATAATATTTGATTGATTTCTTTTTCTTTTGTTAAATTATTTTCTATTTCATTTATTTTTATATCTGTTATTTCTAAAGGTTTTTTTTTTTTTATACTATTAATATATAAAACTAATTTTTGAGATAATTTGTCATTTGGATAATTTTTATATTTTTCATTTGTTTTTATTAATATTATTATATCAGAAATTAAATTTATTGAATTATCATTTTTTTGGGATGAAATTAATGCATATATAGCAGGATTATTCTTACATATTTCATCAAAATTTATTTCAAAATCTATTGTATGATTTATTGTTAAATTTTTTTCTTCTTCCTCCTTTTTTTTTTCTTGATAATCTTTATTTATTTTATAAAGAGTTAATTGATAATTAATTTCGTTTTCATCTGGAATGCAATTATCATTAATAATAATAGTACTATTTTCACTTATATTATCATTTATATCATCTTTACTAAACATATTTTACTTTTTTAAAAATTAAATTAATAAAAATAAAAACCAAAGAAAAAATACTTTTGAAAAATGAAAAAGATAAAATTTATTAAAAAATTTGCAATCCTAATCACTAATTTAAATCTATAAAATCAAAATCATATTATTTTATCTCATCTTATATCATTATTGAATATTACTTAATATTATAATTCAAAAATAATTATATTATTTACATATATCCTTTATTATTTTTATAAATTAAAAATTATTATTTTAATAATTTTAATTTTTTTACCATTCCCTATTCTCAAAGTAATTTGTGATTTTTTATATTTATTTCTTATTTTAAAGAGTGACTTCTTCAAGTTAAATTCTACTATAAACGATTTTTAAATTAATCTTTTTCCACCCTATATCAATAATTAAATTTTGAATGTATTTTATATAATTTCAGTTCTTTAAATCCTATATAAAATATAAAAATCCCTATATTGTTCATAAGAGAATAATGATTATTCCTAATATTTTTTGAGCAGAAATAATTTAAATTGAATTTATAATAAAAACAAAAATGAATATAATTGTTTACTTTTTAATATAAACTTGATTTAATTTTTTTATATAAATTTAATATTTTTTAATATTATGATTAATATTATGAATGATTAGGAATATTGTTATAATTATTGCCTCAATAATAAAAAAATTTCATTTCAATAAGAATTAAATATATCATTTAATTTTAATAAAAGAAATTTTAGGAATTTTTCATATTTATAAATTTGTAAAATAAAAAATAAGTTAGTAGGATTTAATGAAATTCAATTTTGTCTATATATATAAGCATTAATAAGAGTTCTATAACAATTAAAATTGAATTGATAAAGGAGTATAATATACTTTGATATAGCAGCCAAACTAATATTAGATTGTATAAAAATTCCTAGAAAATAAAAAGATTGAATAAGAATAGAAAAAATAATTTTTGATAATCCTTTAATAATATAATATATGAATTAATCCATCTATTAATAATCTATTAATTTCCCTTGATAATTCAATTATTATAGCAACTCCATAAAATTCTGTTGTTCCTTTAATATAACTTTATGCTGGTTCAATTTTAGATAATCAAGATATAAACATTATTATTGTTATTAATATGTTCAAATATAATTACTTGTCTAATCTTAACTGGAAAAATACAAAAAAATAATAATACTATTTTTTTTTGAAGTTTTAAGAATAATTTTTTATTTTTCATAAGTCAAAGAGATAGTTTCATCTTTTTTCATTTTTCTGTGTTAATCATATAATTAACCAACGAAATATAAACAATAATAAAAAAGGATAAATTCTTAAAACTAATTCATCAATAAAAATTCCTGAAGAATAAGAACTCATTAGAAAATATAGTTACAATAATAGAATCGCAATACAAATAATAACATCTCTCCATTATTAATAAAAATTTCCATTGAAATTGATGAAATGATAAAGTTTCTTCCATAATTTCAAATATTACTCACACTTTATTATATTATTAAATCAAAAAACTTTTAAAAAGTTAAACTAAAATATCAAGGAATTTTATTCAATTCTTTGGATAATTCAATTAATTATAATATTTTGATCAAATGAAATATATGAGCTATTTTATATATATTGAAATTAAAAGAATGTTTAAATACTAAAGAAATAATTATTCAACAATTCATTAAATATAAAAATTATCATATATATAGATTTTAAATGAACAATTCCTCAAAAAAAATTATAATATATGTAGATTTTTTATTGAAAATATTTTATATATCTTTATAATTATTTGAATTGTAAACAAGATTAAAAATTTAATTTTAAAATTAGATGATTTAATTATACAATTGTAGTTTTAGAATATTGGAATATTATTTTTGAATTATAATTGAATAAAAACAAAAATATTAAATATTAGAATTATGTATTTAATTCAAATAAAAATATTATTTTAAGAATTTGAAAAAAATTATTTAATTATTTGTTTTGATTTTGAGAGTAAAAATTTTTATTTATTTCAAAAGAATATT
>JAJJLH010002985.1:0-10655 GCA_023806865.1 Isotricha sp. YL-2021a | reverse complement strand
AAAATATTTTTATTGATTTTTATGAAAACGAAGAAAAAGAAGTAAAAAATATAATTAATGGAATTAAAAATAAAAATATTATTCAAATTATTTTTTCTTGTTCAGATGATTCAATAGAATATATAAGAAATTATATAAAAATTAATGATATTATTTCTGATATAGGAGGAAATATTCAAATTTTATTATTAATTTGTAAATTCATTGTTAATTATTTCTCTAAAAAAAATATTATTATTGATATTTCTAATAATTTAATTTCATATGATTATCTGAAAAACTATAAATCAAAGGAGAAAAATGTTCAAATGATTTTTTGTGTTAATTCAAATTTAAATCATGATTCAAATGATAAAAATTTAAAAATTAGACATAATTCTTTTGGAATTAAAAATATTAGTAATTCATTTATTTTAAATTCAAAAAATAGTTACATTAAAAATTATTTATTTCTTGATAATAAAATTGTGGATTCAAATATAATTTATAAAAAGGTAAATTTAAAATTATTATGGAAAGAATTTTTTACACCTTTTTTTATTTTAAAAAAAAATAAATTTAATTCATTGATTATATGTAATGATATTATAAATTATTATTTAAGTATTGAACAAATTCTCCCAAAATTTGAGAAATATGATAATTATTGTAAAGAAATAAAAAAGACTTATTCACAAAGTGATATTAAAAAAAACAATCAAATATTTAAATCTGAAAAGATAAATATTTTACAATTTAAAAATAAATGATTAATTAATAATTGTCATATATAAATAATTAAAAAATAAAAATATAAACTTAAAATATTAAAATGGAAAAAGAAAAAAAAAAATCTATTTCTCTTAATGATTTATTCAGTTTTATTGATATTTATGGAATAAATTTTACCTTACATTATAAATCAAAAAGTTCATATACTTCAAATTTAGGAATTATTTTAAGTATAATATCATTTATAATTCTTATCACATATTCTACAGTATGTTTCTTACAATTATTTTATCGTAAATCATTTACAATTCTATCAGAAAATGATAATTCAATAAGTCATTTTGTTAATTTATCAGAAATTCCATTTATGTTTGGATTAAAAAGTCTTAATGAAGATTTCCCTTTATTTTCAAATCATCCATATAAAATATCAGTTTGGAGAAATAATTATCTAGCATCAGATAATATAATTTATGAACAATTAGAATTAGAAAATTGTAATAATTCAATTTATTTAAAACAATATTCTGATATTTCAATTATTAATAAATCAAATTATTTATGTATGAAACCAAATCAAAATTTTACAATTTATGGAAGATATTTTGATACATTAAATGGATTTCAAAGTATTGATATCTATTTTAGTAAATGTATTGATCAAAATTGTACAATTGAAAATGATATAAATTTAGATGATTATTACTTTTCAATGATTTATTTATCAAATATTATTGATCATAAAAATTATAATCAACCAATTGTAAAAGAATTAAGAAGTGAAAATTTTTTTATTGATTCAATAAAGATTAAAAAAAAATTTTTATATTATCTTACTCCTACTGTTTATGAAAGTGATAATGGATTAATATTTAATTCAATTAAAAAATATTTTTCTTTTAAATTTGAATATTTTTTTTTGGATATAATAAATAATTTTCAAAATATAAGTCAACGTTTAATAAATGGTAATAATTATTCGCATATTATTACAATATCAATTACTTGTAATGATTATCCTTTAAAAATTTCAAGAACTTATTCAAAATTATTTGATGTTTGTTCACTTATTGGAGGATGTATTGATTTTACTACTTTACTTTCAAAGTTTATTGTTACTTATTTTTCTAACAAAACTTTTTTAATTGATTTTACTAATTTATTTGTTAATAAAAAATACGTTGATGCTAATTTTGGAAAATTCAATTTACATTGTGAAAATGGAGTTTGTTATATTACAAAAAAAAAAAATAGTAATAATCATAATAATATAAATATTAATCAAATTAATAAAAGTAGTATATCAAAAATAAATTTAAATGGTAATAATATTGATAATAATATTCCTTCAAAAGAAAATCAACTTTCAAAAATTAATAATATTTACACATATGAACAAAATAATCTACAATCAAATAATTCAGTTTTACAAAAATATTTAAAAAAAAAGAAAGTTTTAAATAATCAAATAATACAAATTTCATTTTTTGATTATATTCTTCCATATTTTTGTTTAAAAAAATATAAAAAATATAATCTATTAATAATATTCACAGAAATAATGAAAAAATATTTCAGTATAGAAGAAATTATTCCAATTATAGAAAGATTATCCAGATATTATAAAGAAAATCAACCTAATTTAAATTTTTCAAACAATATTTTCGACTTTACTAAAGATTAAAATTTAAAATATATAAACAAATAAAAAATGAAATAAAAACAATAAAATATCAAATAAAAAAAATAAATAAAACTTTTAAATAACCTTTTAAATTCTTTAAAAAAATTCTTCTTAATTTAAATAATTAAAAACTGTTTTTAAAAAACAAAAAAATATAAAAATCAAAAAAAAAAATTTTTTTTTACTGCAAAAGAAAAACTTCCAAATTCTTAATATTAAAACTCCCATCACCTTCACTAACTAATTTATCATTTCCAAAAACTGAATTTTCCATACTCCACCCTTCATTTAAATCATTATAAATAGAAATAGCAGGTCCATTTTCTCCAAAACCAAATCTTAAAGCTCCAGGTTCAACTAAAATAATTTCATTCTCATTTGGAATTTTAGGAGAATAAACTTTTAAATTAGGTCTAACAGAAATTAAAAAAGAATAATTTGGAACATCATATTTTCCATCTTCATTTAAAAAAATAGTATGAGTCATTATTCCACCAAAAACTTCATTTTTATCAGTTTCAATTAAAAATAAAATTATTGAATTTTTTTCAAATTTATCACATATATCAATTAAAGAATTTAAATCTGCTTCAGGTGAACTTTTTTTATCTAAAAGTAATTTTGCATCTACTATTTTTATATTTAAAGGTAGGAAAGACCATATTTTTGGTATTTCATCTTCTTTTAATATTTTACTATCTGGAAGGAATTTTGGTATGTAATAATATTTATTAAAAATTGGCATATTTAACTTTTCATTTTTTGGTATTTGAATATCAATAAAATGATTATTATTATGAGTTAAATTCCATTTATATGATATATCAAATAAATAAAATATATTTTCTATTCTATTTGAATATGTTTTATATGTTTTTATAAATTCTTCTTGGGTTTTTTTTCCTGGAGTACTATAAATTGTCATTGACATAATTCCATAACATAATCTATAAATCATTTTTTCACCTTCATACATAAATAAAGGAAGTAATTTAACAATACCACAAAAATTAATATAACCTAAAAAGAAATTTTCAGTCATATTTTGTACTAAATCATATCTATTAAAACCCATATTAGTTAAATTTTTAATTCTTTTTAAAATTTCTGCATCACATAATTCATAAATAGATTTATCAATAGCATATTTTAATTTTAAATAATCAATATATTTAAATCTAAATTGCCATCTTATATTTAATAATTCTTCATCTGGAGTTCTTAAATTAATTTCTAATAATTGTCTCATTACTTCATAAGTTTCTTCTTTTGAAAGAAATAAAAGAAGCATTGAAGAAACTTTTATTATTAAAGGAGAATATTCAATTGGTCCTATTACAGTATTTAAACACCATAAAATTTCCTTTAAAGCAGAAATTCCTTTTTCATTTAAATAATTAAATTCAAGACTTTCATCAAAATATTTATTTGTAAAAGTAGGACAATATTTATCTAAATTATTTACATCTCTTCCTCTTAAACATTCTTTTTTTTTATTTTCGAAATCTTCAGGAGAAAAACTAATATTAAACATTTTTACAAGAACATTTCTCATATATTTTAATGGAACTCCATCACGACACATTTTTTTAGCATTTTTACTTGTTAAAAGAATTTTTTTTGACATTACGTGTTTATAATCTGATTCAGGGAAATTTGTGTCAAAATTTCTTAATTGTTCAACTAAATATCTGTATGATTTTACGTTGTCTCTTATTTTTTGGAAATCTGTATATTCTGTAAAATACTTTTTATATTCTTTTTCAAATAATGCTATTGATCTCTTGTCATCTTCTTCAGACATTTTTTTTATTTTATATATTATGTTGGTTTTTTTAATAGTATATATAATATGTTTTTTTATTTTTTTTTATTAATGCAAAGATTTTTTAAAGATGTAATTAATATTAAATTAATTAAATACAATTAATATTATAAAATGTTAAAATATTTATTAATATAAAATATAAAATATATATTAATACAAAAAAAAGGAAATTTCTTAATAAAAAAAAATAAATATTAAAAAAAAAATATATTTTTTTAACTTAATCAAAAAAAAAAAAAATAAAATATAAAAAACTTTCTTTACTCAATCCCAACTCTTTGATAAATCTTCTCAACATTCCTTAAATAAAACCCAATTTCAAAAATACTATCAACTTCCTCCTTACTCAAAACCTTTAAAACCTTTTCAACTTTTAAAACTTCTTCTTTAAAATCATTACATTCCCCAAGAGCACATTTCATAGCTAAAGGTTGAATTAAATCATAAGCATCTTCTCTAATCATACCTTTTTCAATAAGTAAATTTAATAAATGTTGACTAAAAATAGCTCCTCTTGTTAATTTAATATTCCTAATCATATTATTTTCAAAAATTCTTAAATTACAAACAATTCCATTTAGCCTTCTAATCATATAATCAAATAATTCAATCATAGAAATTAAAGAGACTCTCTCAACACTAGAATGAGAAATATCTCTTTCATGAAAAAGAGCATTATCTTCAATAATAGGAAATAAATAACCTCTCATCATTCTAGCACATCCACATATATTTTCACTACTAATTGGATTTCTTTTTTGTGGCATTGCTGAACTTCCTTTTTGATTAATTGAAAATCCTTCTTCAACTTCTTGTATTTCACTTTGTGATAATAATCTAATATTTAAAGCAATTTTTTCTAAAGTTGATGATATTAAAGTTAATATCATACAATAATAACAATGTAAATCTCTTGATAAAACTTGTGTTGATATTTTCGATGATGTTAAATTAAATTTATTACAAACATAATCTTGAATTTCTGGTTCTACATTACAAAAATTACCAACTGCACCTGAAATTTTCCCTGATTCAATTTCTTTTCTTCCTTCTTTAAATTTAATAAAATTTCTATTTAATTCATCATAAAATAAAGCAAATTTTAAACCAAAGGATGTTATCTCAGAATGCATTCCATGAGTTCTTCCTATACAAGGTGTCATTTTATATTTTATTGCTTTTTCCTTTATTGTTAATATTAAATTTTGTAAATCTTTTTCTATTATATCATTTGCTTTTTTATATAAAATTCCCATTGCTGTGTCAACTACATCAGTTGATGTTAAACCATAATGAACATATTTTTTTTCTTCTCCTAAAGTTTCACTTATTTGACGAGTAAATGCTACAACATCGTGTTTTGTTTCTTTTTCAATTTCTTTTATACGGGAAACGTCTACTTTTGCATTTTTTTTTATTTTTTCTAGACAGTCTTTAGGGATTTTGTTTTGGAGGGAAAATCCTTCTAAAGATGCTATTTCGATCTCGAGATAAGCATTGAAACGACTTTCGTCCGAGAATATTTCAGAGAGTTCTTTTATTAGATAGCGGTCTATCATTTTTTTTTTTTTGGGTTATTTTTTTTTGCTTTTTTTTAAATTTTTATATTTTTTTTTTAATATTTTTTTGTTTTTAATAATTTAATTTATAATAAATTAATATATTATTAATTAAATTATCAGACTTTTAGAGTAAATTATTATAATAATTAATTACAAATTTGATTAATTAATAAAGATACAAAATTAAAAATATCGTCCGTCTAATTCTAAAACTTCATTATAAAAATCAGTTTTTTCATTTATATATTTCAAAGGAAAAATAACAACAAAATTCATTAATGAATCAGTTTTTTTCATTTGAAAAATAGATAAAATTAATATATAATATAAAATAATAATTTCAAGAGCAGAACAATATAAAATAACATTAAATATTTTAAACATATTTTTAATTTTTTTCTTTTTTAACTTATCAAAAAGTATAATTTCATATTTTGTAGCAGGAAAAAAATAATTAATCATATAAATTTCAATTGAATAAAATTTATCAATAAAATAATTTAATTTTGTAAAATTTTGTTCTTTATTAAAATTATTAAATTCTTGAATAATACTTTTTAATATAGAATTACTATAAATAATAGTTTGTGATAATCCTTGTAATAAAATAGAATCCCAATAATTTGAACAAAGAGTATAATTAATATAAATAAAATTATTCAATTCAAGACACATATCACCAGTATGAATATTTGAAATTTTTGTTCTATAATCACCTTTAATTTGTTTACTCACAAAATTTAAAATTAAATTACCCATTTCTTTAGAAAATAAATCATCATAAGATAAAATAGTAAAAAGAAATTTAGATTGAGAAATATTATTAATATTAAATTCTTTATAAGAAATTGTACAAGTAGAAATAGTATTATTACTTAAATTAATTAAACAATTATTATATTCATTTAAATAATTTATATAATCACAAATTTCGTGTTTTATTTTTGCATAATCTAAAAATGTATTTAATACAGTTGAAACTAAATCAGTTTCAATATCATCATATAATATATATTTATCTTTTTGATTTTTATATAGAAAATATATTAATATATAGTATGACATTGCTAAAATAAAAACAAAACCTATTTTATATCCTGAAAATATACTTTGATTTAAAAAATATTTTGACATAATTTTCTTTTTTTCTTCCCTTTGTAAATGATATTTATTTATTTTTGATTTTCTACCTTTTTTATTTAATTTTTTTTTTTCTGATTTTTTTTCAGCTATTAATAGATGTTTAGAACTTTTTTTTTCTTTATTTTTTGTTTTATTATCTTTATTATTTTCTTTATTATTTTCTTTATCATTTTCTTCAATTTCATCATTTTTATCTTTTTCATTTTCATTTTGAGAAGTTTCATTTTTTAATTTTTTTTTCAAATCATTCAAATATTTTATATACAAATCAAAATCTTCATTTTGAAAATCAATAATTAAACCTAAATAATAAATTTCATTTTTATACTTTGAATTAATAATAAAAATAGATAAAATAAAAGAAATAACATAAAAAAATAAATTAAAATAAAGATAAACAAAATTCATACAAAATCTTTTTTCACTTAATTTTTTTTTTTTTTCCTTTCCATGAAATCCAAAACCAATAAAATCATCAAAAATATAATTATATAAATAGATTAAATTATTATTTATTTGACTACTAATAATATCACTTCCATTAATATAATCATATAAATTCCCAGCAACAATTAAAGATTCAGAAATAGTAAAATATAAAATTGAATTTGAATTTCCAGAATCTTGAGTTTCTTTTCTTTCATTACCAGAATAAATATAAATTGGTCTATTTTCAAAAATAATTTTAGTAAAATCATTATTATAATTTAAACTATTTGATAATATATTTTTTAAATCTATTAATATTTCTTTATATGCTTTTAAATATGATTCTATACAATCTCCAATACAAATTTTTTCATCTAAACCATATCCTAAATTATAAAGAAAAAATTCTGAATTTATTATGTAAAGAATACTTGTTTTTATTTTTGTGTTGTTGAAATAATAATTTTCTGTTAAGTAATTTTGAATTATTGTAAATTTTTTATCTATTGATAAATTATTTAATGTTATTAGTATAAATGTTATTATTGAAAATATTGTTATTGGGATTATTTGATAAAAAAAATATTTTGGACTTTTATTTTTTATTATTTGGTTTTTTATTTTCAAATATATTAATTCGTTTTTTATTTCTTTTGATATTTTTGGTTTAACTATTATATTTATTGTTTCATTTTTATTTTTTTCATTTATATTTAAATTTATATTTTTATTTTGATTTCCAGTTAAATTTTCATCTCCAATTAATAATGTTTCTGATTTATTAGTATTACCATCAATTTTTATTGCTTTAATATTATGATTTTTTTTAATTTTATTTTTATTTTTCTTTTTAATATATTTATCAGATGAATTTTTTGTTAATATATAATTTATCATTTCTATTGAATTACTATCACTTTGTATAAAAAATTTATAAAAACAGAATCTATCATTAAAATAACTTTTTTTAGTAATGGTAAAATAAATATTAAAATTTATTCCATTACATTTTTTACATTCATTTATCAATTCATTGAATTCATTTTTTTCAAAATTTTTATTTGTTCTTGATTTACTTATATTCGATTTTGTTCTGGAAATTTCATAAAAATATAATTTTTTCTCTTCTTTTATTTTATCTAATAAATTAAATATTTTATGTTCATTTATAGTATGAGTATTTGTATATAAAACTCCTTTATATTCATTTTTAATATTTTCAAAAATAAATTTATCATTTTTATAAGTTAATATTTTTAATATATCAGGAATTAAAAGTATTATATTTTTCCCTAGCATTGTTCTATTTATATCAAAATTAAAAAAATGTTGATTTATTTTATTTACTAAAGAATTAGTTAATATATTAATATTATCTGACATTGCATTTATTTTAAATAAACTATCTGTCACTATAATAAAATGTTTTAAAGATAATTTTCTTATTGAAATTATGTAAATGAAGCCTGTTGATAAATTAGGTAAAGTTTTAATAAATGCATCAACATTAAATAAATTATCTTTTATTTTAATACATAAATTTATCACTTTTTTCTGTAAAAATTTTATATTTGTAAATTTTAATGCATCTTTAACTAATAATTCATGGAATTCAGTGACACATTTTGGCATTAAATCATGCATATGTAAATTTAAACATTCTTTTGGTGAAATATTAAAAATTTCTGGTAAATTTGTAGTAAAATATAATATTTTTCCATTTAAATTATAACCATCAACTAAAATTATAGTATTATTTTTATCAAATAAAGAATAAAATTTTAAATCTTTATTTTTTTCTTCTTTCTTTTTTAAAAAAAAATATTTCTTTTTTTCTTCTTTTAATAATTCATCATCTTGAATAATATTTTCAATATACATTAAATAATCTTGTTCAGGTTCAACACAAAATGGATTTAATTCAATTATTTTTGACCATAAAGAAGTAATATCTTTTCTTAATTTTAATAAAGTATTTCCTAATTTTAATAAATTTTCTGATGAATTAATTTCAGTTTGAGAAAAATTATTTAATATATCAAAATAATCAATTTGATTTACTGCAGCATCATAAATTTTTATTTTTAAATCATCAATATATTTATAATATAAAATAACTTTTGTTACTTCAACATGAAAATATGTATTTGTTTGTATTACATTATTAGATAATCCATTTAATAAATATTCTTTTAAATCTTCCATTAAAATAAATTTATAGTATAATTTAAAATAATTTGTAAATCTTATTTTAGAACAGAGATAAGCACAATAACCAAAATTTTTTAATCTACTAATTAAAAAATAACCAAATCTTATTAAAGCATCTTCTCTTAAATTTGATTTTTCTACAAGAGAATAATAAATAGAATATATTAATGAATATATTTTTAATATTATTCCATTTTTTCCAAATTTTTTTTGCATCATTTCATTTTCGAAAAGACAATAATAATTTTCTTTAACGTCTATATTTGAATTACAATAATCTTCAAATGCATTTATTATTCCTAAAATTGTAGTTTTATTAATAGTATTTGATGATAAACCAATTTCTTCAATTTTAGATAGAAATATTTCTATATTTTTAATTGACTTTGTATTAAAAATATTAATTTTATATAAATAATAATCAATTCTATAATTTTCAATTAAAATTGATAGAATTGTCATCATAACACAACCAATAAAAACAATAATTAGAATATCATTAAATGAAAAAATAGTTGCTATTAATAATGAAAATGTTATCCAAAAAATATAACCATAACCACATAATAAAAATATATTTATTAAATTATTATAATAATATACTGAATAATAATAATAAATATAAAATCCAATAGATGATATTAAAATAAATGATCTGTATATTCTTCTATAATATGTATTTAATTTATAATAATGAAAATGAATAAAACCAAATACATAAATTATTAAAGAATGAATTGAAGAATATATTTCAAAATTTGTATTTGTTCTACAAAAAATAATATTTCTATTTATTTTTCCTATTTCATTTAAAAAGAAAGATAATGATAACATTAAAATTAATAAAATAAATAAACAGAATGATGAAAATATAACAATAAAAATAAAATTTTTTGAAAAAAATTCATGATTTGTATAAATATGTTTATTATTCTTAAAAACAAAACATAAACATAAAATATTAATTAAAGGACATGAAATATAATTTAGTATTAATAATGATAAAAATGAAATTATTTTAATAATTTTTTTATTTGGATTATTCTTCATTGTTAAAAATAAATATACACTTAAACTTACAAATATT
>JAJJLH010002984.1:0-10686 GCA_023806865.1 Isotricha sp. YL-2021a | reverse complement strand
CCTAATTTTACAGATGCAAAGGAACCTTTTCCTAATTCTTTTCCTATAATATAATTATCAATATTATTGATATTTAAATTTTTATATAAATTTATCTGAACTGATTTATTAACTTTATTGTTTATATTTAATTTATTAGGAAAATAAAATATATTATTATTAATTTTTTTTATTTTTGTTGAATTTCTGATTATTTTAACTTGATAAGTTTGAATTTTATTATTTTCAATATTATTTTTTTCATTTGAATTTGTTTTAATATTTTTTTTTTCTATTGATTTTTTAATTAATTTAACAAAAGATTTTTGTTTTTTAATATTTTTTAACAATAAATTTGAATTATAATTAAATTTGGGATTATTTTCATTTATTGATTTAATTAAATTTTTTTTATTTGTTATTGAAGAAAGATTTGAAAATGATTTTTTTTCTTTATTTATTTTTTTTATATCATTATTATTTTTATTTGTTTTGTAAAATGATAATTTCATTAAACCTTTCATATCAAAAGGTTTTAAATTTCCTTTTGTTGAATTATATTTATTTTGAAAAATAATATTATTTTTTTTATTTTTCATTTCAACTACATTTTTTTTACAATCAAAACATTCTTCTGTTGATAAAAAACAATTATGTTCTTTTTTTTTTAATTTTTCATCAATATTTTTTAATTTTTTACAATTATTTATTATATCTGATTTATAATATTTTCTTTCACTAGACGAACTTTTTGATTTTTGATTTGAATATGTATCACTTAATTCGAATAATTTTTTTTTTATTTCCAAATCATTATTTTTATTTTTGCTATTTTTTATATTTTTAATATAAATATTATATTTATTTTGGCTTTTATTTTTTTCATTAAATGAATTTATTGAATGTATAATTTTAATTTTCCTTTTGTTTTCATTTGATTTTTTAATATTTGAATTTTGAGAAGAACTATATTTTCTTTTTGGTGTTAAATAACAAAAATTTTTATTAATTTTTTGAGCTGAATTATTTGGAGTTATTATTAAAAAAGAAGATGATGCAATTTTAATAGGAGTTTTATCTCTACTTGATGATGGATTTGTAGTATTTGTTTCTATAGTTTTTTTTTTTCCTGTTTGATTTTTTTTTAAAAATAATTTTTTATTAACATGTATTTTTTGAAATGAACTATTATCATTTAAATTTATTATATTTCTTGATTTTTCTATTTCGTTTTTTAAAGTATTATTAAAATTAAATGAAGAATTATCAATAAAAGAATTTGATTTAATCATTACTTTATTTATTTTATAAAAATAAAAATTTGTAAAAAAATAAAAAGATTATATTTATAAAAATCACCACAAAAAAAAGTCTTATAAATAATTAAGCATCTAATATAAATATATAAAATTGAGTAAATTTTAATATATATATCAAAATCCCTTTAATATTAAATTTATTTTAATTTTGAAAGATATAAATTCTGAATTCTATTTTTATTATCATTTATATAATATGTATTTTTATCCTGTAATTTTTTATTTGGTGTTCCCAAAGATTTAACATTTATTTTATTATTAAATAATAATTTATGTGATTTAATTGTATTAAGATTTGATAAAAAAAATTCTTTTAATTCTTTATTTTTTGAATGTTCAGGAGAAAAATCTTTTCTATATGTATAAAAGGGATTTGATAAAATATGTTTTGATGGTGTTCTTAATATATTTGGATTACTTTTATTTTTACTTAATGATGTTATATTTTGTGTATTTTCATATGAAGAATTTTTAATTACAAAATTTAATTCTTTTGTTGGTGTATTTGATAATTGTAGTAATTTAAGTTTTTTTTTCTCTAAATTTGACTTTTTAATAAACTTTTGAAAAGGTGTAAGTTTAAGATTTAATTTAATTTTTGTCAAAAAATTTAATTTATTTAGATTGTATTGTTTAATTAAATAATTATTTTGATTATTTTTTTTCAAATATTTCTCGGAATTATTACTTTTTAATTTATCTAATATTTTATATTTTCTTATTTTCCTTAATTCTAATTTAATAATACTATCTCTTCTAAATTTTATTTGATTTATTCCTTCAGTTTCATAAAACTCTTTTTCAATTTTTGTATTAATTTTATCATAAAATTTTCCATTTGAGAAATCCATAAATTAATTTAATACTTCAAAGAAATTTAATTTATAAAAAAAATGCAATCTTCAATTACAAAAACAAAGGAAAAAACAAAAGAAGTATTATTTTCTGTTAAAAATTACAATTTTTTAAATAAAAAGAGAATGGAACAAAATAATAAAAATGAAAATAATTTCATCCCTTGGTCAAGAGAAGAAGATGAGAAATTAAAATATTTAATTTTAAATTATGAGAATTTATCATGGGAAATTATATCAGAAAAAATAAAAGGAAGAACCGCAATTCAATGTATGCATAGATGGAAAAATTGTTTAAATCCTATAATTAAAAAAGGAAAATGGGATTTAAATGAAGATAAAATTATAATTGATTATGTAAAAAAACATGGAGAAGGAAATTGGAATTTAATTCAAAAATCTTTAGTAGGAAGAACAACAAAACAAATAAGAGAAAGATATGTAAATCATATTAAAAATAAAATTTCAAATGAAGAATATATTAATTTTAAATGGAATGATAAATTAGATATTATATTAATTCAAAATTATATTATTTATGAAGGTTCTTTTGTTAAAATATCTGAAAATATAAATGGCACTAGTCCCAATATGGTTAAAAATAGATTTTATTCTTTATTGAGACAATGTGTTAATAAATTAATGAAAAATAAAAATTATTGTGAAAGTCAAAAAATAAAAATATTAAAAAACGAAATTAATTATCAAAAAAATTATAATAATAGTAATTATAATAATAATTATAATATTAAAAAAATTAATGATTTAATTTTTAATTCATATAATGATGAAATTACAAATAAAAATCTTATTTTATCTAATCCTGATTTATTTTTTAATTCATGGAATAATAATCAAAGTAAAAAAAAGAATTATACAGTTAAAATATTATTAGAATTTTTACCTGAATTAATTGAAGAAAAAGGAATAAATATTGAAAGAGTAAAAACAATGGAAAATGATAGAAAGATTGCAACAACTAAAATTGTAACAATACTTTCAAATCATTTATATAATCAATTTATGAATGAATTGAATATTGAAAATAAAAATATTACAAATGAAGTTAAAATTTGTAATGTTAAAGAAGGAAATTCAAAATCATCTATTTTATTTAATATGCAAATGGCTCAACTTGGATATGTTTTTGAAGCTTTAAAATTAAAAATGATGCAAACATATTTTATAAGATTAAAAAGAAAAACTTTAGGAAAATAAATTTAATATCCTAATTCAATTTTTTTAATTTAGGGTTTATATAAATTTATTTATAGTTTTTCTTTACATAATAAAAGCTTTTTTTAATATTATTTAAAAACTTCAAAAAAATAAAAATTATTTTTAAATTATTTTTAAATTACATTTTTTTTATTTTTAAAAAAAAAAAAAAAATATTTAAAAAAAAGATATATATGGTTAAATTTATCATAATTTTTATATTACTTCAAATTTCTTTTCAAGAAGACATTACATTAAAAGATAACGAACCATATGAAAAAGAATTTAAAAACCCAGATTATGATATAATTTTTTCAACAACAGCAATAAATATTACCAAACCATATATTCAAATAAAAACAAAAGCAATATCAAATCAAGCTTTAATATATGTAAATAGTGGAGATTCAGAACCAGATTTTTCAAATCATGATTATGCATCAATTCAATTTATAAATAATTTATTTTATGTTCCAAAATCAGTTATTGAAGATAATAAATTTACAATAAAAGTAATTTGTCTTGGAAAATGTAATTTTCAAATTTATATAAAAACAATTGATAAAATTGAAATTAATACAAATGAAATTATTACTCTTTTTTCAACTGAAAAATTATATGATATTAGAATTAATGGAGGAAACCCAAAAAGTATTATTTCAATTACTGCAATTTCAGGAGCAAAAAAAGAAATTAGTTTAACTTTAAATACTAAAATTAAAGAAATTGAAAAAGAAATTACTTTTGAAGATGGATTAACTGGAAAAGGAGTTGTAATTAATCAAAATGATTTTAGTAGTGAGTCTAATATTATTTATGAAGGGAAACTTGTTTCTATTCCAAATTGTTATATTGTTATTAGTGTTAGTGATATTTCTAATATACAAAAAATTTCTCCTTATGTAAATTCAATTTATGGTCATTTAAATCAAAATGATTTACTTAAAAATGGAATTTGTTATGAAATTGAAATAAATGAAAATTCAAAAAATTTTAGAGTTAGTGCAATTTCAGATAAAAATATTTATATTTCTATGAGTAAAAATATTGGTTCTGATATAGGAAAAAATATACAATTTAAATCTTATTATCATAATTATTTTGATTTTGATAAAGAATATTTTAAAGAAGGATATAAATATATTTGTGTAAAGGGAGAAAAAAATGAAAATATAAGTTATATAATGCAAATAACTGATATAACAAATTTAGATATTGGAAATTTTAATGTTGATCCTTTATTAAATGGATTTATTTATAAAGATGAATTAAAACCAAATCAAATTAGACAATATAGAAAAATGAAATATGCAAGTAAAACAACTCAAGAAACAAAATATAATGTAAGAGTAATTTCTGGTGATATTAAAGTTTATATTTATTTATGTGATAAATTCCCTTATTGTAATAATACTATATCAGAACTTAAAGAATTAGAACAAAATTTAATTGTTCCTTATTCAATTAATAATTTTTATTCTGCTGGAATTATGCAATTAACAAAGGAAAAATATTCTAAAGGAAAACAATATTTATTATATGTTATTTGTAATGAAAATAATACAAATTCTTGTAATTATGAAATTTCATTTTTTGATGAGGATGATTCATTATTATTAAGAGAAGATTTTAAAGTTTCTGAATTTATTAAATTTGGTAATATATTTTATCAATATCATTTTAATATTGAAGATGATAAAGTAAAAGAAGTTTTAGTTTCACTTTATACTATTTCAGGAGATATTAATTTTACTGTTATATCTAATGAAAAAAAACAAGAAAAAATACAAATTGGTAATGTTAATATTATAAAATTTACAAATGAAAATCAAAAACTTAATGGAATATATAATATTAATATTACAGGATATAAAAATAGTTTTTATTACCTTTCATATCAAATTATTACAGATGATATTAAAACTGAAAAAGAAGATGTTGGATTGGGAATTACTTTAATTAAAAGTATTAAACCAAATCAAAATAAAATTTTTAAATTTACTCATAATATAAATAATTTAAATAATAATTTTGTTTCACAATTTTTCCCAATAAATTGTAAAATAAATGTTGAATATAAAAATAAAATTTTGACTTCAACAAATTCATTATTTCAACATGAATTAACAAAATCAGATTTAGATTTTAGTGATAGAGAAATTGAATATAAAATTATTTTTGATTCAATGGATGAATCAGAGACATATGATAATAAATTATGTTTTTTTTATATTTCTTCACAAGAAATTTCAAATAATAATCAAGTATTAATAAATGATTTATTACCATTTGATTTTAAATTAAATACAAAAGTTCCAAAAATAAAATTATTATATCCTTATACATCAAATGAAAAAGAAGTTTTTATTGGAATAAATCTCCCAACTCAATTTACAATAGCATCAAGAATATTTATAGAAAATAAAGTAATAATAGAAGAAATAGAATTTTCAAAATATAAAAGTTTTATAATTGATACAAATACATTAAGTTCAAATTGTAAAAATAAATATGAATGTAATATTTTAATTGAAATTTACTCAAAATCAGAAGAAGATTTAAAAAAAGAAATAAAATTAAAAATTTCAATTGATCCAAGAACAAAAACACCTTCTTATTTAAAGAAAAGTACATTAAGAAAAGATTATATTAATGTTGAAGCAATAAATTATTATATGACTGAAATAGCAGAAAATGAAGAAGGAGAAATTTTAATTAATTTCGAAAGAGGAGGAGGAATAATGTTTGCAAAAATAGTACAAAAAACAGAAAATGAAAAAAATCCAGATTGGAATGGAAGAATTAATTTACCAAAAGAAAACTCAACAAATTTATTAAAATATGATTCATTTACAAAAAAAATTTATTATTTTAAAAATAATACATCTAAATGTAAAAAAGGTTGTGATTTATTTTTAGGAGTAATAACAAAAGATACTTATAAAGAAGAAATTCAATCAATGTTTTATTCAAAATATACTTTATATTTAAGACATTTAAATAAAAAAAATAATGAAGGAACAATTGAAATTCCAGTTAATGAATATATTTATGGTTCAATAGAAAAAACAATTTCAAATAATTATTTTGATTATTATCAAATTACAATACCTCATTCAACAGATAAAATAACTTTCGAATTCCAAACTCAAATTTGTTCAATGTATATTTCATTAGGAAATAATTTCCCAAATTTAAATGAGTATGATTGGAATTTTTTTGGAGAAAATACTTTAAATATTATTAAAAAAGGTGATATGTCAAGACAAGGAAAAATAATACCAGATGATTTAAAAGGATTAAATTTTACTATTGCAGTTGGAACAAGTGATTTAGATGATATTTATACTGCAGTTTATTCTTTTAATGTTAGGGCAAATCTATTAAAAATGTTAAATATTATTGATGTTAATTCTGATCAAAATACTATTTGTAAAATTAGAAATGATAGTGATTATTGTGATTTTTTACTTTATTTTAATTCTTTTGAAACTTATGAAAATTTATTTATTTATGTTTTAAATACTGGAGTTAGTAATATTGAAATTTATGGTAAAAAAATTGAGATTCAAAAATTTGATAAAATGAATAAAAGTGAAATTGAAAAACAATTACCAAGAAAAAATTCTATAGATTTAAAATATAATTCAACAAAACAATTTAATAAAAATTATTTATTTATTGATTTTTCTGATATTTCCCAAAATGAATATTTATTAATTTCAGTTTTTTTTACTGCTTCTTCAAGCGGTCCTACCCCATGCCTAGTTAGATAAGAACGAGATACATAGCAAACTTCTGCTTTAAAATCCTCTTTATCTTTCAACATTTTTACTGGATTTGTAAGACCAGTATTAGAAGTTGTGTGCCAATCATTATCAACATTCTTGTCAAGGCCAAGACCCTGTGCCCCTTCAAAAATTATATTAAAACGATTATAGATTTGGTCAAAAGTTATAAATTGAGTTTTGTTAAGGAAAAAGCAAAGATCATCAATAAAATGGCTCATAAGATTTTTCTTTTTCCAGGAGTTAGGAATAAAGTAATCTTTATATTCAGGCAGACAATTTACATCTACTTTACGAGCAACAAGTTGGGTACAACATTCGCTCCAACTCTGCTCCAACATATAACGCAACAAATCCATATTACCAAGTATTAATGCTTTATGATAATCACTGATTTTAAAAACATTTTTATATCCACGACCTTCAATAGCACACCAAGTACCAAGTCCACAAGAACCATATTCACGTTCGCCACGCTCATAAGCAATCCAAGCTTCCGTGGCATGGTCAATCAACATATCAAATGGAGTTACTACTGGTGCATATGGGTCGCAATAAGTAATAGGATAAATACCATCTTTTGCGAGTTCGCAATACTCTCTTACAAATTCCATAGGATGAACCCAAAAACTATCTGCAAAAAAAGTAGGCACTCTATCTGCTGTACCACATCCAAAATGATGATATACATGACGAAACTTAGGATTATAATCTACTGTATGCCCACGCTGTGCTGAACCATTATGAAAAATTATAATAGGATTATCAACTTGTTTGGCAAAATAACGAGTAAGAAGTCCTTTTCCTTCATCTCCATAATTAGCACCAATTACAATTTTTACATCTTTCATATTTATTCTACCTCACTTAAATGAAGAACAGCCTTATAAAAATCTCCATATTTTACTCCTGAATATGCGGCATATAAATATCCAAGAGGAGAACAATCTGGATGTTCATCACAATACTCAAAGGCTTTGCGGCAAGAATTAAGACTACATCCTGTTTTATCTCTTAATTTTTTAATTTGTTCAATTCGCTCTTTATTCATAAATATCACCATATTCTTTATTTTCTATAATAATTATATCATATTTTTATAAAAAAATCAAGGAAATGATTTTTTATCATTTCCTTGATTTTCATTTACCAGGTTACTTCATCATTCTCATTACCCATTAGCCCCGGAGTAGATATAATTGGAATTGAGGTATCCCACGTTTCACGAGTTTTAATAATTTCAATAATAGTCTGTGCAAGATTATCCAAAGTAGATACTGTGTAATGATCTCCAAGGAGTTCTTCCCACTGCTTATCAATATCATAATATTTCTGGTGATAATCATAAGATGAACTACGATCATTTACTGCAATATGATAAATATCATATTTCTGAATAGTATCATTATAAAGCTCTTTAGTTTCTACATCGCCCTGTAGCTTATCACCAGTTGCTTCACTAAGTCCTCGTTTAGGAAGATAAGGATTAGGCCCTTCATCACCCATTGTAATGATATGCCTTTCTGTCCTCGTTTCCAGCAGTCAAGCTTAGCATGATTTACTCCCATATACCAAGCAGCAGTATAAGATTCATATTTATTTCCGCCTCCGCCAGCTTCAAAGTAAATCTTATCAAGCTGTTCTGCGATACGAATATCGGATTCAAACTGAGAAATCTGAATAGGAGCGCTGTCATAAGCAAGATCTCCAATACCCATAATACAAAACTCAATATCTTTAATATTAGAGTCCGCATAGAGTTCAGTCATAATTTCATTAAGTTTCTTTGCGACTTTAACCGAAGCATCGCCCATGCTGCCGGTAACATCAAGTGCGAGAATGACAGGAAGAGTCTGAGGATGCTCTTCACTATCGCAGCACTCGCGCATTACATTACGAGGATTAAGTTCGGGCGCAAGATGACGACTAGTATACATTTCCTGCGCGCTATAATTGGTATTTACGAAATCATCCAAATCTACTCCACGAGTAGTTTTGGTATAAGTGCTATAACTCGCACTCGTCCATGCTCCGCCGCCCATTAATTACTCCTCCTCTTTACTCTCTTCATCGGCAGATGCGCCAAAATTGAAGGCTCCATCAAACATATTCATAAATGGATTCTCTCCACCATTATTCATCATCATAAACAGCATAGGATTAAAACCATTCATAGCGTTATTACTATTCCCATTGTTAAACATCTGGCTCATCATCATCATATTCATCATAGAAGACATAGCAGAGCCATCATCTTTACTCATGTTCATAAATGGGCTAAAAATCTTACCATAGCAATAAGTCTTACCCATAAAGACATGATGCTCGGGAATGACTTCATCAATAGTGCTATCCTCATAAGAGAAAGTCTTAATAGAAGTAGCACCAACTTCAATTACGCAACGAGGCTTACCATTAACGAGAATAATGTCACCACGCTCTACCTTAAAGGTCGGTACAACCCAAAAAGCGCCATCCATATCAAATGCGAAACTATCGCAATTCGTCAGTTTCATCTTTTTAAGGTCAAAGGTCTTATAACCAGAAGAAGTACGAATAGCAACCTTGCCGTTCATACCCATGCGGCAATATCCTCGTGCGACAGGGCGGAACATTCCGTTGAATAGATTACCAAATCCAAAATCCATAGTATTTAACTCCTTTTCATCATTATAAATTTTTTCATCAAGTTTTTCTAAAAATTCATCTAACAATTCATAATCTTCTTTTTGAACATCTGTATATTCTAAAAGCATTGGACGAAGAATAGATGACATAGAATTAAGAGAATTAAACATAATTTTAAAATTTCCTTTTCCCTTTTTTCTATAATAATTTTATCATATTTTTTTATTTTTGTCAAATAAAAGGGAAATGCGCTTTACCAAATTTTTTAATAAAAATTGTGAAATTTTTGGTAAAGCGCAGTTTTCATTAATAAAAATCACACTTTGATTCATCACCATTACAATGACAAATTTCAGTATTTTTTGTTCCTATGCAGTGATTTGTCCCTGTCCCAAAATAATTTGGCATAAAACAAGAGCATACTTGATTTTCTTCCCCAATAAAAATATCTTTTGTTTTTAGAAAATCTTTTGGGACATAAGCCCATCGGGTTACTTTTCTAGAATAAATACCGCCACTATCATCATAAATCTTGGGAAGCCAACCATAAATATGATTATTCCAATCAGGAATTAAATAATCATGCCAATAAGCAACTTGAAGATAACCATCTACTTCAATAAAGCAGTCTCGCCCAGGTTCAGGAGGTCCATCAAGTTCTATATCTTTCCATTCAATTTTCATTTTCATCTTCTGGATGATCCTCCTCATATTCTAATGCTAATTGAAAAATATCAAGTGGAAGTGGAAGTCTTACTCCGGGGCGAATTAATTTTGTGATAGATGGTCCTTCAAGAACTGTACCATTACAAATTTCACATTTAATAACAAAGCAAAATCTAAATGCCCTCTTTGTGGATATGAGTCTTGTTTTGTTTCTGTCCCCGTATTAAAACCATA
>JAJJLH010002983.1:0-10705 GCA_023806865.1 Isotricha sp. YL-2021a | reverse complement strand
AAATAAAGAAAAATGAATGATAATTTTATTATTAAAAAATAAAATAATAATAAATAATAATTAAAATAATATTTAAATATGCATTAAATAATTCAATAGATTTATTCTTATATTATATTTAAATTATATTATTATATTTCTTTTTAAGAATGTATTTACCATATATAGGTATAAATCAAATAAATAAAAATAATAATTACTTTTATTGGAAAAGAAACAAATAATATATGTAATAGAAAGAAATGATATAACATTTTTCTTTATTTTAATCAATAAATGAACAAATGATTTAAATAAATATCAATTTTCTTGTTTTTTTGGTTTAATATTGAAAAAAGAAAATAAAGAAATAAATCTAATTCAGTCATTAAAAACAAAAACTTAATATCAAAAATAATATAGAAATCATATTTAAATCAGAATCAAATATTCAATTTATTTTATATTCAAATTCCAATAATGAAATTCACAAAAAAAAATGAAAGATCATTTATTTTCATGTATATTAAATTCATTAATTTTTACAAAAAATAAAACAATAATAAATACATATTTATTAATAGATTTTGCATTTGCTTGATTTAATGAATATAATTCAAGCTCCTGAACTAATGGGATATGATTCATTTAAAATTTATATGGAAGAATCAAATGAAAAATGTATAAATAAATGTGATTATGCTTATAATGGAGATTATATTGAATGTGATAGTATTAATTTATCTACTATTTCTTTAAATATGATTAATATTGAAAATATATTAAAGATACTTTTGGAAAAGTAAAAAAAGTCAAATTTCGATTATTAAATATGCTAATATTAGGATTCTTAATGTTTATATTTTAAAGAATTATAATATCTTTATTGATTATTAAAATTTTTTAATTGGTTTTGAGAAGAAGAAAATAATTGTGGAAAAAACAATTTTTATATATATATCTTTTATTTAAATATAATATGCATAATTGTGTTATTATGAGGATTTTTTTAAATATTATAATATATTTATCAAAATAATTTAAAAATATGTTTTTACTAAAAAAATATAATTCTGTCATATGTTATAAAGTCAAATTATTATTTAAGCAATACAAGAAGAAGCATTAATTAAAAGATTATCATCAACTTCTCTAGGATCTTTGGTAAAATCAGGTGATATAAAAATTTTAAGTATATATCTTTTACTATCTTCCATCTTAATATTAAATTTTTCATATTATCTAAAAACAATGGAGAGATTTAATCTAAGTCAAAAATATTTCTTAATTCATATAAAGTATTTTTATTATTACCTAATAAAAGAATTGTCTCTATAAACAAGTAAATTAATTAAAGCACACAAATTATTAGCACAAGTAAAATACAATCTAATTTTTACATGTCTCCAATCACTTTTAATTTTCTGAAAGTTTTATTCTATTTTATCTAATCCACTCTGATTTCTTTCATATTATTATTATTTCCAAAATAAGATTATTATAATTACAGCATATTAAATCTTTATATATTTTACCCATTAAAAGCTTAACCACCCCAATCTAATATCAATTTTTCTTTTATTATTTTTCTATATTAGAATGGCATTAAAATATTTGATATTAATAATATATTTTCATATAGGAAATTTGAATTTTATCTAATATGTGTTTATTGTTTATTATATCTTATTTTATATTATTCTATATATATGGAATTTTGTTACGTTTAATTTATTTGTATTTTTATGGTAAAAATTTAATCTTCTTTTTTTATATCTTTTATATTTAAAATTTTTTCTCTTCTTTCCATTCATATATTGAATCATTATCTTGTTTTGATATTTTTTCCTTTTAAATTTCTGGATTTTATGTTAGTGATTTTATTTAATAATTTTTCTTAATTGATATTTGCATTTTACTTTTTCTTTTTCATCATTTTTTTTCATTTTAAGATAAATTGAAATAATTCTTTAAAAAGTCATTCTTTTTCCCAATTGAACATTTATTTGTAATAAATAAGTATCAGAATCATCTCTATCTTCATCACTTAAAAAATTTATCAAATATTTCAAAAAATTATCAATTACTCATTATCAATTTTATCCTTAACACCATAAATAGGATATTTAAATAAAAAGTTTGACATTTTCATTTTTATTTTTTTTATCTAAAACCATATCAAGATAATTAGAAACCATATGAAATATTTGATTAAATTATTGTGAAATATTCCAATTAAAATTTAAACAATCAGAAATTTTATGTTTAATATTTCCTTTCACTTCAGGAATTTATTCATTAGTAACATCAAAAGAATTAGAAATTTTCATCTTTTACTATAGAATAATAAAAAGAGTAATTATTTCATTAAATTGTAATAAACCTTTTAAAAAAGAAACATAATTTTTTTAAACATCTTCCTTCTTCAGCAAAATAACATTTTAAATCGTGTCTATATGATGAATATAATCTTAAAATTCTATCATCTAATGATGAAGGATATATTTGAATAAGAAATGTATTTCCTCAATATTTTTGCTTGTTCTATTCCTCAATTTGTTATAATTGCCCCCATTTTAATATTACTAATGCCTTTTTTACTTTTAAAGTTCCTTTGTCATATTCTAAAGGATTTAATTGAATTTTTAGAGCCATTCCTTATAAATTTGTGTTCTTTTCTAATACCATTTTTATTTGGAATATTTTGTGAAGAAAATCATCATTTGAATTATTGAATGATGAATTTATGGTTGTGTTTTTTAATATTTTTATTACAAATTTTAATATTTATTGTTAATTCTTTTGGTTTTTTTAATTTTATATCTTTTTATTTTTTTCCTTTATTTTTTTGGATTTTCATTATTATTTTCTTTAATATAAATATCAAATAAAGTAAATAATATAAAATACAACTTTCATTTTTTGTTTAGATGACTTTCAGCATATCTACAAATAACAACAATACTTCTTAATTCTTTCTCATTTTTCTTATTATTGTTCCCATTAATATTATATTTTATTATTATATACAGGATCATTAATTTAATAAATTGATTTTTCCAATATTAAATTCACCCAAATTTTACCTAATCATTTTCTAAATATAAAAAACACAAACTTGATAATATTTTTTATTTCCTTTAAAAAACACCATCCATTAAAATCATAAACATAATTTTTCCCATTATATTTGAAAATATCAAATCCACAAATATTTTGTTTAAACCTTTTAACAATTTTGAAAGCTAATTCTTTTTCTTGAAGGATTAAATTAATAATATATTTAATTTTTTTCCTCTCTGAACTTCTTTGAACAATTCAATCTAAAGTTGGTTATTTTCTAGCTTCAGTATGAGTATATTTAGGTCTAATTGTATAAACTTTAATATCAAAACCATCAGTTTGTAAAAATTCTTCATAAATAAAATATGAATTATCTCTTTTTATATTATTTACTTTGGAAAAAATAAAGAATATTCAATTTTTGTGTTTTGAAAAAGTCTTTTTGAACCACCACCACCACAATGATTTAATGAGCATTTTTATTCAAAATATTCCTCTTTTTAACAATCATTTTTCAATAATTTCTCCTCTATCAAGAATAATATAATTAGTAAATAAAATTCTTTCTTTTTCTAAAATTGATAAAAATTGTTCTTCTATCTCAAAATATTTTTTGCATTTCGAATTCATTTATAATAAAGATTTGTATAATCTATATATTTTAATCCTTTTTACAGGGAAATCCTGTATCAAAATTGACAAATATTCTATTGGTTTATCAAAAATTATATTTTCATTTCTTGTTGAGGAAATAAATTTAAAAAATGCATATGTTTTAAATACTTTTTTTTTCCATTGCACTTATTCCTAGTCTTATTTTAATTTTAGTTTTTCTTTGCTTTTATCCATGAGAAGGTAAATTATTTTTCTTATATAAAAAATAAGTAAAATATTATTTATTATGGAATTATTATTGCTACATTTATTTTTTAAAATAGCAAATCAAAAAGATAAAAAAATTAAAATATGTAAATAATATATTAAACATTTATTTCTTATTAATATTATATAAAATTTTGAAAATAAAATAAAATTCAAAATTTTAATAAAAATAGAAAAAAAATTTGACACAAAAAGTGAAAAAAAAAATAGAATATATCCCATAATGAATCCAATAAACTTCCAATAAACTGACCAAAAGAATTCTTTGTCAGGAACAAAGATAACTTTACATCAAATGAAATAGTAATAAAAAATTTCTCAACAAAAGACATATAGATATTATTAGAAGATTCATCTCTCTGGTCTTCATATTAGAAAAAAATAATAGATGAAAAAATGAAAATAAAAAATCATTTCTTTTAAATGGATTATCAAAATTTAAATATATAATTTTAGGTTTATATTTAGATGCAATAATACTTGAATTTATTCCCTTGAGAATAATAATGAAGGATTAATATTTTGATATTCTTTTTTAGATGATTATAACAATAAAAGAATTGATATTGTTCATTGTTAGTTAATTGAAAATCTTCATGGAGGAAAAGTTAGAATTTTAACTCAAACTAGTCAAATAGTTATTTCTGGTGTTAATTATAAAATTTTTCACCCTAATATTATTATTAAT
The DNA here is from genome assembly GCA_023806865.1 of Isotricha sp. YL-2021a. Classification (NCBI taxonomy): domain Eukaryota; phylum Ciliophora; class Litostomatea; order Vestibuliferida; family Isotrichidae; genus Isotricha; species Isotricha sp. YL-2021a. The sequence goes on along the minus strand of JAJJLH010002983.1, from coordinate 6,093 downwards.
ATAATCAAAATTAGATTGATAATTTAGTAAAAATTACTTTCCATATAAAACAAAATAAATAATTTTTTTTAATATATTTATTTAAAAGATATTTTTAATAAAAAAATAAATATTTGAATTTTTTTATTTTAAATAAATATTTTTTTATTTATTTATATCCTTCTTCTTCTTTTTCTAATTCTTCATATCTTTTTTGCCATTTAATTATCTTCTGTTCAATTTCTCTTAAAGCAATATCAAATATATCAATTAAATTTTCAGTTTGGATTTTACCTTTTCCCCTAAATTAAAGAAATAAAAATATGAAAAATAAATCTCTAAAAACCTTAATTTTAAATTCAAATTATTCAATAATAAATTATGAAATAAAAAAATTTTAAAATAAATGAAGAAATATAGAAAAAGAGAATAAAAAAATAGTACACTATTTGAAAGAGATAATAAACAAAGTAGAATTAAAAAAAAGAAAAATATGGAAATGAATTAATAAATTCAATGAGAAATAAACTTATATTAGAACATTTAAAACTAAAAGAAAAATTTAATTAAATAATATTAATAGTAAAAGAAACATAATAAATAAAGTAAAAAAATTATAATAAAATAAAAAAATATAAAACATAAAAATTTTGAAAAATAAAAAACAAAAAAATTTAAATTTAAATTACTTTAATATATAATAAAAAAAGCTTATTCAGTTATTTAGACAATTCTTAATCAATTTTAGAAAAATTAACTTTAGTATTTTTTTTATTTTTAATTAATTTAACATTAGATTTTTCAGAATTACTAGGTAAAAATTTTTTGTAATTTTTAAAAAATGTATTTATCTCCATTTTTGGAGTTTAATTTCAAATTAAAAGATTATTTTTGAAAATCAAATTCTAAATTTTCATCTTCAATATCTTCAGCATCTTTAGATAAATTAATTTTGACAACAACAATTTATCATCATCATAAAAAATTTTTTAGAAATTATTTTTAGTTCTATTATATTTTCAATATATAATTCTTATTTTAGTCTGAAGACTATTGATTCTCCTTCTTTTATTATTAGTGGTCATTTTATTGTTATAGCGTTTGGATCTATTTTTTTTCTTCAAATCTACATTTATATGCATATAGTAATTTGAAATTTTTCCTTTATGTTTTATGTCATATTCTAATGCATTCATTTCTTTCTTTTTTTCTTCTGAAATTATTTCTTCTTGGGTTGAAAAACGATGAAAGAACAAATTTATTAATTGAAGAAATAAGTAATTTAAAAATCAGAAAATAAGACATTAAAAAAATGATACATACATATTAAACTCTATAAAGATAAATATAAAATACTAGAATCTAAATTTGGTTATCAGAAATAATAAAACATTTACAATTAAAAATATATAATTTAGATATTAATCATTCACAACTTCAATTAAAATCAACAATACATTCTCATCATATGATGATAAATTTCTTTTCAGTTTTTCCATCAGGGGATTTCATTTTTCAATTTCTATGATAAAACAATATAAATAAGAAATAAAAATTATAATATAAAATATAAAATAATAGATTCTCATAATGAAGGAATTTCATATGTATCAATAAAAGATGATAAAATTTTTCAACATATTAATGGAATAAAACAATAAAATTATGGATTAATATAAATAATATTTGGTCAATTAAAGAAATAAATGTTCATATTTATGACATTCAAAAAATTTATTCAAAAAATATTAATATTATTTCATGTTTAAAAGATAATAGTTAAATTTTACATATTAAATAATGAAAATAAACATCAATAAATATGAAATTTCTTTAAAAAAATCATAATTTATACATTCAATTTTATTATTAAAAGATAAAAATATGTTAATTTGTTCTGGGATAAATGAACTTTTTTTAAGGATATTATAATTTTCAATTTATTATTCATTTAAAAGATTCAAATTGTGCTTCTTGGAATTCATTAACTAGTTTTAATAATGAAAATATTATTGATGGATTATGATGAAAAAAAATAGTAAAATTATTGATAATAATCTCTTTGTTGGGGTGTTTGTGTTTTAAATGAAAAAAAAATTTAATTATTTACGGAGATCCTGATGGAGATATTAAAATTTATAATATGAATTTTGAATGTATTCAAACTATTGAAAAAGCTTATAATAATTCAATTAATGGATTGATTGCTTTAAATAATGATTCTATTGCATCTTTTTTTTTAGATTTTGTCTTCAAAATTTACAATTTTTAATTTGTTTTTCAATAATTTTGTTAAATTATCATATTATAAATTGTTATTTATTAAAAAGAAAAATTTATATGATATTTATATTATTCATTAAAACAAATATTTTTTAACTAATCTTATAAAACATATTTTATTAAAGAAAGAAATAAATAAAAAATCAATTATATTATAAAAATACTTATTATAATAAAAAACAATCATTTACCATATTAAGTAATTTTTTTTCTAATTATTATTTATCAAAAAAGTGCATATAAAGACCAAGTTCAATGAAAAATTAATTTTCTTTTTTATATCCTTCAGATGTTAATCTTAGTCAATTTTAAAAGGTATTTATTTATTATTTAAAGCAGGAAAAAAGCCCTTTAATTGATGAGTTTGGAATTAGGAAAAGTATAACTGTTAATCAAATTAAATTTTAATCAGAACTGTATTAATTGATAAAAAAAATAAAAGAATAAGAACCTGTTTTATTTAATATTTCAAATAGGGATAATTTAGTATTTTGAAGAGAGAAAGAAATTAAAAAATTAAATAATTTTGATCAATATATTAAAGAAATTTGATGATGTATATGTTACTGAATTTATTAATTTATTACCTGATAAATTTTATTATGTTATAGGATTAAAGGAAGTAAATTATCAGGAGGTCAAAAATAAAGAATCATAATAACAAGAATAATTTTATGAAACCTAAATTTTTATTTCTTGATGAAGCAAAATCAGTTCTTGATAATAAATCAGAAAAAAATCCAAAGAACACTTGATCATATATCATAAGAGATATTAACTATAATAATTATAGCATATAGACTTTCAAAAATTAAAAATGCAGATTTAATATATTCTATTAAAAAAGGAAAATTATTTGAAAAAGGTACACATAAATCATTTTAGAATTAAATAGTTGTGTTGCTGTCTTAGTTCCTTCTCTATTATTAGATGAACTTGAATATAAAGAAAAGAATTTGGAACCAATGAAGGAGAAAAAAAGTTCTTTATATAAAAAAGTTTTATTTAATTATCTGGAGCCACAATTATGAATGTTTATATTAAGAAACATGATAATAAAGTTGATTCAATATGTTTATTACATTAATTAATATATAATAAACTATATTTAATCATTGTAACTTTTGATGCTACAGGAATTGGGTTTATGGCACAATTAATTGGTTATGTTATAAGACAAGCTATAAATACTTTAAATTCATCTGCTGAAAAAAAGTAGATAAAGATAGTTTAAATGAGTTTTAATGTTTTTAGTTATTGTATATTATCATGGATTATCTAATTTTTTAATGATATGAAAATAAACTATAATTATATTGTTAAACTTGCTAGGATTTTTAGGATGAAAATAATGAAAAAATATCTTCAATTTCAGAGAGTTTTCTTTGATACTAATTTTGAACCTGATGCTCTTTTTACTATAGATTATCTATTGATACTATTTAATTTAATAGTATTATTTTTTCTATTTTTTGGTTTATTGTTCAAGTTACTTGTGTTATTGCTGTTTCATTAGGAATGTGTCTTTATAATAAATGGTGACTTATTTTAATTATATATAAATTCGTTTCCTTTATTGTTTTTTCAATTTCATTAGAACTAAACTTATAAAAGGTTCATTACGTGAAGGTATAAAAACTAATATTGAAGCTGGTGCTCTATTAACAGAATGTGTTGTTATTACTAAAACAATTATTCATTTAATTTCAAAAGAATAGTTGTAGAAAAGTATTTAGATGTCCTTGAATAGAAAAAATTTGTTTAAGATACATTAATGAAATATTTTTAAAATATCAATTTGCAATTTTCTATACAAACTCAACAAAATTATATCCAGCAAAATGTTTCATTCAAAGTTCAATGACAATGTCAACAACATTAAATATAAATATAATGATAGCAAATGGTGAAGGTAATGGTTTAGCTCAATTAGTAGATTATAAAAAACATCATATATATCATTTTAATCATTCTACTGTAACTTAGATATATAAAGTTTATTTAATAAACCTAGTCCAAAAAGCAAATAAAAATAAAATAAGTATTATTAACATAAAGGGAAAATCTAATTAGATAATGTAATATTTTAATACCACAAGACTAAAATAAATAATTCTAAAAAAAGTATCAAAAAATCACAATAAATCCAAGGACTGCAAATAGAATTAATATAGGATGTGGAAAGAGAAGAATAATTCAATTACTATAAAGACTTTATGATATTGAAAAGGTATAATTTTAATTGATGATATACCAATTAAAGATTATAATTTATATGAATAAAGAAAAAAATTGATTTAGTTTATCAATAACATATTTTATTCAAAAGAAAGGTTTTAGAAAAAGTATATTATGGTAGATTAGAATCAAAAGATGAATTATGCATTGAAGCTACAAGACAAGTTAATAAAATTTTCCACAGGTGATAAAATGTAATAAGTATAGGAAATGAAAATAAAAAAGATGAAAAATAATGAAAAAAAAGAAAATTAAAAATGGAGTTAAAACAATGGAAAAAAAATCAGGTAGTGGAGTTGATCAATTCTTATTAATTGATAGTAATAATGCTATTAAAAATAAAGATTTGGGATAAATAAATTCTAAACAAAATGAATTATTTAAAAAATATAATATTTCAACATATATTATTTTATTAGGTTCAATAAGAGAAGGTAAAAAGAAATTTATTTTAAATCTTTTGAAGATATTATCGCAAATTCATAATAAAATAAATATTAGTAATTCAATAATACTTCTTATTAATATGAGGAAAAAAAACAGTTTTTAATTATGATAAAAAAGTAAGAAGATTATATTTTAAAAGCAACAAAAAAAATTATTAGAAAGGAATTATTTAAATATATAAAAAATTAAAATGCATAGTGAAAGAATAGTAAATACATTAGAAAAAATTTTAGAAGAATTAAAAACAAAGTCATATAAAAAATTAATAATAGCCATAATAATTTTAGTAATATTTACATTATTCAAAATATTTAGAAAAAAATCCAAAACCTAATTTAATACAGAAAAAATCAAAAACAAACTAATCTACCTAATAAATTTCACATTAAAAAAAAATAAAAAAAAATAACAAAAAACAAAAAATTAAAAATACAAAAAAAAAATATATAAAAAAAACATTTAATTAAAACTATTCAACCCCCTAGATCCAAATCCTGAATTTCCACTTTTAGTATCATTTAACTCTTCATATTCTCCAACAGAAACGACTTTAGTAGGAACAATTTTTTCAACAATCAACAGAGCAATTATATCACCTTTATGAAAAATAATATTTTCTTTAGAAAAATTAAACAATATAACACAAACTAAAAAAATTTAATAAAAAAAAAGTATTTTGTTTCTCCTCTATAATCTTCATTAATAACTCCATTACCAACATCAATAAATTTTTTCCAATTTAATTCACTTTGAGGAGCAATTCTTCCGTAAGAATTTTTTGGTAATTGTACACTTATTCCAGTATGAATCATTGATTTATCCATTGATGGAATTTCTATATTTTCATAGGAAAACAAATCATATCCTGCTGCATGTTCTGAACTTTTTGATGGGATTATTGAATCTTTGTAAAGTTTTTAAAGAAGAGTAATTGAATTTTATCTTCATTCATTTTTGTTTTTTTTTTAATTTTTTTAAGGTGGTTTTTGTATTAGTTTATTATTATAATTTTTAAGTGGTTTTTTTTTTTTTCAAAAATTATTTTTTTTTAATTTATTTTTAATTTTAATTTATATGATTTATATAAAATAAAAAATACATAATATCAATTTTTTATTTTTAAAATAATGGGATATTTTTTTTAAT
>JAJJLH010002982.1:0-10724 GCA_023806865.1 Isotricha sp. YL-2021a | reverse complement strand
TAATTGAAGGAATTTGTATTTTTTTTCCTTAACCATCAAAAATGAAATATCATTTGAATTTTTTTCTAAAGTTTTATTTATTCTTCAATATTATAATTTATAAATATGAATAATATTTAAAAAATTTTTATTATTTTTCATAAATTAATAATATTTTTAAAAAAATAAATATTATTCAAAAATTAACATTAAAAATTTGTAAAAAAATGTTTTTCAAAATAATTAATTAACGAAGACAAAATTAAATAATAAAAAGATGTATAAATAATTTCATTTATTTTATATTAATTACTAATTTATTATAAATAAAATTTAATGTTTGAATCAAAGTATCGAAAATATATGAATAATTTTGTTAATTTTTTCATTAATATTGATTCATTTGGAGTAATATATTCCCCTCGTTTTTTTGGTAAACATAAAATAAAAAGTGGGTATGGCGCATTATTAACAATTCTTCTTATTTTATTAGGATTTGTTAAAATTATTCAAATAGTTGATAAAATTTCATCAAAAAAAGATTTTTCAGTATTGAAAGAAAAACATATTAATTCAAATAAAGAATTTAATTTAAAAAATTTAACAATATCATTTTGTGTTGAAAGTGTATATGAAGACATTTTTGATCATTTAGTTTTTGAACCTTTTGTTGATTCATTATTAGGACTTTCTTCAGAAATAGATACAATAAAAATAAAATTAGGAGGAATACATTCTTATAGTTGTTATAGATATAATTTATCAAAATTATTCCTTGAAGATAGTGAAAATTTATTTTTATTAAAAACATTAGGAACATATATTTTTTCAAAAAAATATCCGTTAGCATTAAGACTAACTGTTATATTTGATGAAATATATATTGATGATACAAATTATTATAAACCAATATCAATTAAAAGACATATGATGGAAACACAACAAATTACACTTTATAATTATAATTTAGATTGTAATGTTGATGAAATTAGTGTTGAATATTCTAATAATTATAATATTATATTTTATAAATCAACAAAATTAGAAGAAAAAATATATTCTACAATTACAGAATGTAAATTAAGTCCTTCCACAGCTCCTTATCAAGGAAGTTTATATGTTACATTTAAATTATCTGGATGGAAATATAAATATATTTTTATAGGATATAATTTTGAAAAATTAATTTCTGAATTTGGAGGTTATTTTCAAACTTTAAGATTAATTTTTGGGACACTTGCTAGTTTTATTAATAAAATAATAAGAAGGAAAATGTTATTAAATAATTTTAAAAAGAAAATGATATATTTCAGACAATTTAAAGGAGATGAAAAAGAAAATATTAATTTAAAACCAAATAAAAAAATTTTTGAAATAGATTTAATTCTTTTGAATAAAATAAATAATTCAATGATTGAGAATAATAAAAGAATAACAAGTAATAAACAAGAAAAAAAGATTAATATATTAGAAAATTTGAATAAAGTAAGTTTAGTGCATAGTAATAGTGATAATTATTTTTTACATGATAGAATAATGGGAGATTGTTCACTTAACAAAAAAAGAAACAAAAAAATTGATCATGAAAATATTCTTTCATATATTGATAGATTAAAATTAAATGAAATAAATGGTAGTATATTTTTAAAAAGGAAAAAAAATGGCGCAAGATTTAATCAGAATCGGTGATATCGAAAAATTCAGTTTGGTTGATATGCCTTCCAAAATAGCTGTGGTTGTGTTTATGCAGGGATGCCCGTGGCGCTGCCCGTTTTGCTATAATCAGTCGTTACAGAATCCGAACGGTGAAACCGAGGCCGAGTGGGAACATCTGACACACCTGCTGGAGCATCGCAAGGGAATGGTTGATGCCGTTGTCTTTTCCGGCGGCGAACCGCTGTTGCAAAGTAATTTGCCGCAAGCCATGGATGAAGTAAAGGCTATGGGATTTGAAATCGGCCTGCATACCGGCGGCTATAATCCGGAATCGTTTGCCAAAGTTGTCGATAAAGTGATTTGGGTGGGTTTTGACATTAAGGCTCCCCTCAATACCGAGCATTACAAACGTGCCACCGGCGGCATCGGTGACGTGGAAAAAATCAAACAAAGTCTTGATATGCTGATTAAAAGCGGTAAGCATTTCGAATGCCGCACCACCTGTGACCCGCGGCTGTTGGATATTGCTGATATATACACTATTGCCGATGAACTGTCCGCGCTCGGAGTGAAAGAGTATTATATTCAGAAATACCGCCCGATTCCGAGCGACACCACCACACAAGAAAGCGATTGTGATAAGTTCTTTAAGGATGAAAAATTGCTCGCTTATCTGCGCTCTAAATTTGCCGTATTTGAGACGAGAAAATAATTTATGCCGAGTTTAGCGGAAATATTTGCAATCTTCTTTAAGATAGGTCTGCTGACCTTTGGCGGCGGCGGTGTGATGATTGCGTGGATTCAAGAAGAATTGGTACGTAAAAAGAAATGGCTCAGTGACACCGATTTTCTTGATTTTTATGCAATCGCACAATGCACACCGGGGATTATCGCCATCAACGTTGCCACCATGGTAGGTTTCGCCGTGCACAAAAAAGCCGGAGCGACAGTTGCCACCGCCGCGGTGATATTGCCGTCGATTATCGTTATATCGCTGATAGCCTCGGCATTACCGAATATTACGGAAAACGAAATCGTTGTCCACGCCTTTAACGGCATCAAAGCGGCCGTGGTCGCCATTATCACCAACGTTGCGGTCAATATGTTGCTCAACAATGTGAAAGATATGACCGGTAGAGCCATATTTGCCTTAAGTTTTTTACTGTTACTGTTGTTTGCATTATCTCCGGTAGTTATGGTTATTTTCGGATGTTGTGCCGGACTTACGGTCAAAATATTTCCGCTCAAAAAGGATAAAGCATGATATATTGGCTGCTGTTTTATGAATTTTTGACTATCGGCTTGGTGGCTGTAGGCGGCGGCCTGGTAACCATACCGTTCTTGGCTGAATTGAGCAATAAGTACGGCTGGTACAGTTTGGATGAGCTTACCGATATGATTGCGGTTTCCGAAATAACGCCGGGGACAATCGGCATCAATATGGCGACCTTTGCCGGATTTCAAACTGCCGGCATTTGTGGCGGCATAATTGCGACTCTGGGTTTGGCTTTACCGGCATTTATTATTTTGCTTTTTTTCAGTAATATTATCGTTAAATACAAGTCGAACCGTATTTTTCAAAGCATTTTGTTCGGCATACGTCCGGCGGCAATCGCTCTGATTTTGTATGCAGGTTGGGTAATCGCCAAACTGTCACTGACCGAGTGGAAAACGCAACTTTTATCGCTTATTCTTTTGGTTTTAAGTTTTGTAATAAAAAAATCACCGCTTATCTATATTGTTATCGGGGCGGCGGCCGGAATTTTCTTTGATTTATAAATAACACAAACGCGAAAAAGAGACAGAAGCGACCGCAAATGTCGTTTTCTGTTGCAATTTGACGAAAAAAGTGGTAAACTTTACTCATAAGGAATGCATAAAATGGCTGAAGAAAAAGTAAAATCCGCGGAAAATCAGAGTGTCGGTAACATAGAAGTACCGACAGTTGCCGAAGTGACCAAAGCCGAAACCATGCGTGTCGGCGAAATTCCGCACGTTGATGACGCTCAACCGTATCGCAAATATTATGAGGCAACCGACACACTCCGCAACGGTGATGAAACCTATACCGTAACCGCAAACCAAACCATAGATAAATTGAACCCTAAAGTTACGATTATTAATGAGTATGTCGAAGATAAAAACATCGGCAAAGATGCCACAACCAGCAACAAAAAGACAATAAATCAAAAATTAACCGACGACGGTTACGAATTTAAATCATCCGAATCTTTCCGTTATGAAAATGACAAAGAATTAAGAGAGTTACGACAAACGGAAACTTATAATACCGATGCATGGAAACAAAGTCACGGATATACAAGTTTGAAAGAAAAAACATCCAAAGAAACCATCAGTACCCGTGACAGCAGCGGAAGAGAAACAGTTTATGAAGAACACTCGACGGATATAATGGCATCAGGCAGCATCATTCAGAAGCGTGATATAAAAAATATAATGCATAATGATACTTCGGCCAAAGTTTCGTATGAGGCTTATTTGCATAAAGGCATGGCAGATCCCGGTGTGCACATAACTCTTACCGAAGGGCAAAATATGACTTTTTCTGCCGATATGGATCCGAGCGGTGACGTGCATTACAGCACTGCTCTCGACGAAGAAACCGGCATCGATATTTATCACTATGCCGACGGCACCTTAAAAGGCGAAACCAAAGATAAAGAAACCGGAAAAGTAAAACGTCTTCCGGATGAAGTGGTTCGTAACCAATTGCAGAAGAATCAGCAACAGGCACAGAAAATTTTGCAAGAACTTACCAAAAACGGAAAAATTGAAACTCTTGCCGATTATTATAATTATGTGCCGGATGTTGCCTCCGTCAAATGGCAATCCTTGACCGAGGCGATAGACAACAGAAATTTCAGACAAGGTGCCGATTATGAAGTTTCTTCAGCACAAATGCAAATTGATAATAAACAGCGCATTGCCGAGAGTATGATGCGCTCGCCGGAAAATGTTGTGGCGACAATGCTACAGCAAAAAAAGCAAAACTCCCTCTGAATACTCAGTAAAATCTGTTGTATATTCTATAACCAGTTTCTTTATCAGAGAGTATTTTAAACTTTGTTCTCTTTTTAGTTGACTTATTACAATTTATTCGTTAAATAATTGCAAGAAAAAAAGAAAGGCAAACAGATGTTGCATTATCTCCGCAATTTGGCCGAATTCACCGGCCGCGGCATAAAATTTCGTATGAATAAACATTCTTTTATCGTTATTAAAGGAATAAATTTGTATTATATATACAAACGCTGCGAAAAATCGGTTATTTACATTGATAACATTAAATGTTGAAGTGTTTTATGCTTTATCAGAATCCGGCAACATCGAGAATATCAAAGCAAGCAAAATCACCAAAACACTCATTGCCAGCGGAATCCGGTTGCCATACTGTCCGAACAGGGTTAAATGCGCCTCGTCCGGCTTTACCAAAGCATCAACCATACCGCGCACACCGAGCGGAATTTGTGCAATTATTTCGCCGTACGGGCTAATCACCGCACTTATGCCGCTGTTGGCACTGCGTACCACCGAAATCCCCTCCTCAACCGCACGCATTTGTGCCGCCGCCAAATGCTGATACGGTCCGGAACTGATACCGTACCAACCGTCATTAGTCAAAACGATTGCCCATTTCGGCCGTTCGCTACCCTTCTTAACCACCTCGTCGGAGAAAATAACTTCATAACAAATCAACGGGGCAAATTCCGGATAATCTTCTATCTTAAGGGTTTTGAACTTCTCGCCGCGCCCGAATTCCGCCACCGTATTGGCTATCGGCCGCACCCATTCCGGCAGATACTTTCTGAACGGAATATATTCACCGAACGGCACCAAATGAGTTTTATCATACCATCCGACCAACTCCCCTTTTTTATTGATAACTCCGAAAGAATTGTACGGCGTATAATTATATCCGTCATCAACTCGGCGCAGAAAACCGGTTATCAGGTGCCCGTAGGTCGGAACCGCTGCCGTGATTTTACGATTATGCCATTCATCATACAGCAAATCATAAGGATACGCGGTCTCACCCCAAACCGTAAAATCAACATAGCCGATATCTTTTTCCCGGCTCAAATCAATATACGTTTGCAGGTTTTCTTCCAAAGCCGCACGATCCCATTTCAAAGTCTGCGGAATACTCGGTTGTACCAAACGCACCATAATCGAATGCCCATCCGGCACTCTGACACGTGTATCCAGAACATATTCGCCGAACTGCCATACGCCCAATCCCGCCAGCAAAGACAGGCAAGCCGCCGCCGCGCGGTATTTATCGGGTTTTACCAACCACACCGCCGGCCACGCCGCCGCCAACACCGTCAATAAAGAGGTGGCATAAGTTCCGAACACAGATAAAACCTGCATCATTGCCGTATTGAAAGTCAGCACCGAGCTTATCGGATTCCACGGAAAACCGGTCAACAAAAAACTGCGCAACCATTCGGCAGATAAGCACCACACCGCGGCAAACAGTAATATCTTGGAAAAAATATTGCGACCGTATTTGGTGACCGCCACCGGCAAAATCGTAAACAGGCCGAAAAATGCGCCGTTCAAGAGCAACACCAACGGATACAGCCAACCGGTCTGCGCCACATCAATCAACAGCGCGTTGCCGATCCAATAAAATCCGGCGGCAAAATAACCGAACCCGAACCAATAACCAAGCCCCGCCAATTTGCGACTGCGATTGGTTCCGAATGCCAAAAACATCAGACCTGAAAATGCCAGAAACAACGTCCAAAGTTGGTGATACGGCGGCAAAGCCAAAGTCAAAATCGCTCCCAAAACACAAGCCGCCGTTTTCGGATACTTTATAACGATTTTAACCGCCTTTTCGCCGCGCGACAAATCGTCTTTGCTCTCCGCCGCCTGTAAATTACTCGCAACCGATAATTCCTTCTCCGAAGCGTTTTGAGGCGCCGCTTTCTTGCGTGCCGTCGTCGTTTTGGCTTTAGTCGTCTTTTTCTTAGCCGGCGTTTTTCTTTCCGTTGTTTTGACCTTCTTTTCAGCCATTATTCCCCCTCGTACGGATCAGCAATATCTAATTTTTGCAAAATTTCCGCTTCTAACTTTTCCATATATGCCGCCTCATCAGGCGTTTGATGATCATAACCCGAGAGATGCAAAAAACCGTGCGTCAGCAAATGACAAAAATGCGCATAAAGCGTTACTTCCTGCTCTTTTGCCTCGCGTTCCATGGTTTCGTACGCCAGAATAATGTCGCCGAGTTCAATTTCGGCATATGGCTCATTTTCAACGGCAAAATTTCCAAAATCCAAATTGGCAAAAGAAAGCACATTGGTCGGCTTATCCATGCCGCGAAAATCTTTATTGAGCTGTTGCACTGTTTGGTCATTACTTAAACAAGCGTTTATCTTGAGCGGTTTTGTGCTTTGCAAAAATTCTAAATTTTCATGCGCTTGCAAATAGCCGAAAGCGGCGGTTTTTACTTTTTCCGCCACTTGCGTAACATCCGGAAGCGCCGCCGACCAGCGTTCGTCTTCAACAATTGTTTCTAAAATAATCTCAGACATTTTCGTAACGATCTGCCTCGTGATTACGTTTGCTTTTTTCTTCATAAGCCTTAACGATTTTGGCCACTAAACCGTGCCGCACCACATCCTCGGAGCCGAACGTTACCGAAGAAATGTTATCCACGTTTTTCAGGGTACTCAGCGCATCACGCAGACCGGAAATCACGCCGCTTGGCAAATCCACCTGACTCAAGTCGCCGTTGACCACCATGCGCGAATTCTCACCCAGACGGGTTAAAAACATCTTCATCTGCATCGGCGTGGTGTTCTGCGCTTCATCCAAAATAATGAACGAATTGGCCAAAGTACGGCCGCGCATAAAGGCCAACGGTGCGATTTCTATTTCGCCCAAAGCCAGCTTTTTATCCACCTGCTCGGCCGGCAACATTTCATAAAGCGCATCATACAGCGGGCGCAGATACGGGTCGACTTTTTCCTTCAAATCGCCCGGCAAAAAGCCTAAGTTTTCGCCGGCTTCCACCGCCGGACGCGACAAGATAATTTTATCGATCGTGCCCTCAAGCATCATCGAAACCGCCAATGCCACCGCCAAATAAGTTTTACCGGTACCGGCCGGTCCCAAACCGAACACCAACTCATTTTTCATCATTTCCTGAATATATTTGGCTTGGTTGGCCGAACGCGGGTAAATATAGCGTTTTTTGGTTTTGAGCACAATATCGGTCAGATTCTGTTTATCATCTTCGGTATGCACATCGCCGCTCATTCTAACAGCCGCTTTCACTTCCTGCTCGCCAACATCAACCCCGCGGCTGACCTTGTTATACAGAATTTCAATCGCCGTCTTGGCGTTTTCCACATCGCTGGCGCTGCCCTTAACCGTAATCTGATTACCGAAACTCAAAATCTCCACATTGAGCATTTTTTCAATCAGACGCAGATTACTGTCCGCCTCGCCGACCAGTTGTTGTACCAATTGATTGTTAAACAATTCAAAACAAATTTCTGCCATATTAAATCTCCTTTCCGGTCAGCGAATTGGTAGTCGCTTCCACTATTTTTGCATCCACAATTTTGTTTATGTTAGCACTGTCTGTTTCAATATGCAAGTTTTGCATATACGGAGTGCGTCCGATAAGTTGCCCTTTGTGCCGTCCTTTTTGTTCCAACAGCACCGGCATAACCTTACCGACACAGCTCTGATTAAACTTGGTTTGATAGTCAAACAAAAGAGTTTGCAAAATATCCAAACGTTCTTTTTTGACTTTTTCTTCCACCTGATTTTCCATTACCGCCGCCGGAGTTCCCGCTCTGCGGCTGTATTTGAACGAAAATGCCTGAATATACTTCACTTCGTTCACCACATCGAGCGTCTTTTGGAAATCCTCGTCGGTTTCGCCCGGAAAGCCGACAATAAAGTCCGACGACATTCCAATATCTGGATTGGCTTTCTTAAGTTTTTCCACGATTCGCAGATAGTCGCCCGAAGTATGCCGCCGATTCATTGCCTTCAAAATCCGATCCGAACCCGATTGTATCGGCAAATGCAAATACGGCATCAACACCTTAATATCCTTATGACAGGCAATCAGCTCGTCGCTCATATCTGCCGGATATGAGGTGGTATAGCGAATGCGCTTAATCCCGTCCAATTCCGCCACCCGATGCAGCAAATAAGCCAAATCACGTTCCTTACCGCTCGCGTCTTCGCCGTGATACGAGTTAACATTTTGCCCCAAAAGATTGATTTCCAACGTGCCGGTTGCCAAAAGCCGCTTGGCTTCCTTAATCACTTCTTCCACCGGCCGTGAATATTCTACCCCGCGGGTATACGGCACCACGCAATAGGTGCAGAAATTGTTGCAACCCTCTTGAATCGCCAGAAATGAACAAGCTCCCTGTGCCTTATTTTCCGGCAGAAAATCGAACTTGCTCTCGGCCGGAAAGTCCGTATTTACCACGCTTTTCTGCTCTTTATTTTGCTTAATTTTGCGTAACACTTCCGGTATTTTGTGATACATCAGCGGTCCCAAAGCAAAATTAACAAACGGCGCCCGCTTGATAATCTGCTCGTCCTCGGCCTGCACCACACAGCCGACCACACCGATAATCGTATGCTTGCCGACCTCTTCGCGCTCCAGTTGAATCAGATGCGCCCGTCCCAAATCGGAAAACAGTTTTTCCGCGGCTTTTTCCCGGATATGACAGGTGTTGAACAGCACAATATCAGCCTCGGCCTGCTTGGTTGTTTCTTCATAACCCTCTTTTTTCAACATATCGGCTATGCGCGACGAATCATACACATTCATCTGACAGCCGAAAGTTTTGATAAAATATTTTTCAGACACTTTATGTTTCCTTATAATTTCGTTATATCCATCTTTAAGCCATTATCCGCAAAATTTCAAATCTTTTTTCCGCTTTACGCAAAAAAACCGCAGAACATTTCGCTCCGCAAGCATACCGACCGCCATTTTTATAAAATTGCGACAATTCAACAAAATAATGCACCGCAGCGAAAATTTATAATTTTTTAATTTGTCTTATATAAAATACGCTCTATATTAGTGTTTGAAGGAGAGGTACCCCTATGTCCAACATTACCAACATTCTGCCGTCATACCTTAATTCGGCATCCGCGGAAGAAAAGACTGTTTTCTTCAAAGTATTGCTTCACTTGGCTGATGCGGACGGCTTTACCGATAAAAACGAAATAACTTTCATTAAAAAAGCGGCACAAGCTCAAGGTATTGAAGTTAACAGCCTCAAAGATTTTGATGACGAGGCCAAAGTTTTGGAAGAAGTCAAAATCATTAAAGACCGCCATTTGGCAATGGAGCTGATTCGCGAAATGTGTATGCTCTCCCACGTCGATAATATCCTTTCCGACGAAGAAACACTGTTTATCGGTAAGGTAGGAATTGCCCTCGGCATCGAAATGGAAAAAATCGAACAAATCAGCAACTGGGTTATCGACCATATTTTCTGGTTGGAACAGGCTAAAGTTATTTTTGAGGAAAGATAATTTATGGGGCGTTACGAAAATTGCAAACATTTTGATCCCTTGTATGACGCAACGGAAAACTGTTTTCCGGCGGTCAGCCGTCAGAACGCCTGCACCATTTTGCGCGAAGTGATTCTGGCTCCGGACGACTATACGGTTGAGTTCGGCAACAAAACTTATGACAAGCCGGAGATTATGAGCAAACTGGCTCAGGAACTGGCCTTGAGCTGTGTTTACGAATCGCCCGAACAAACGCACTACGATATTTTGGAAAACGCCGCCAACATCATCAAACACATGAACGACGGCTACATCACGCGGGAAGATTACGAAGAACGCTCCGAATTTCTGGAAATGGTCGAGCGCTATGAGTTTACGCTGTTTACGGCCTTTTGCCTGCTGCGTGCTTTGAATACGGATGACACTGTCCGCCTTGAAGAATTACGGCTCAACATTACCCGCTTGCGCGAGATTCACGATTTGATTTCAAACTATACGCGTGATGACATCGATGCCGAAGTCGAGCGTGATGAATATGAACGCGCCAAACCGATTTATAA
>JAJJLH010002981.1:0-10733 GCA_023806865.1 Isotricha sp. YL-2021a | reverse complement strand
TGGTAATCATTTATGTATAATGGATAAAAATCAAGTTAATATAATTGGTATTAATATTAAGAAAATTGCTTGGACTTTAGAATTTGAAAATAAAAATATAGGAAATTTTGATATTTATGATATTGGACCTAATCAATTTATTATTAAAACTTCTTTAAATGATAAAGAAATTAATATCAAACAATTTAATATTATTTAATAATTAAATGAATATAATTAGATATAATGTTTTAATTTTCAATCAATTTCTAATATTAAATATTCATATATATTATAAAAAAGAATTTAAAAAAAATATGAATTCACAAAATTCTACAAGACATAACTCGGAATGTGAAGATGAATCAAACTTAATTCAAAATAACATTGATGAACAATTAAATCAAAATAATAATAATAACTTTAAAATTCCATCTAATTTAAAAAAAACTTTTTATTGTATAATAATATTATCAATATTAGGAATAATATTATTAATATTTGGAATAGAAGAATTACTAAGAAAAAATGATATAAAAACATTTATATGTTTACTTATTTTATCCATTATTGTATTAATCCCAGGTTTATATTATTTATATCAATTTTACAAAGCATATAAAGAAGAAGATGAAGAAAAAAGAAATGAAATATTAAATGATATTCCAGTAATGGAAAATTAAAAAACACATTTAAAAAAAATATAAAAAAATAATTATCATTATTTATTTTAATGATATAAATAATAAATCAAAATTTATAATTTCCTTAAAATAAAATTAAAAAAACCCATTTATAATCTAATTTATCATTTAATTATCAAAATACCCTTTAATCATTTCTTCAATTTGATTAAGAGTAGCAACTTTATTTTCCATATTAGTTTCTTTTTTCAACTCCATTAACAAATTATAAGGATTTTTAATATCTTCCTCAGGAAAAGTAATATTATTATCTTTCATTAATTGAATTAAGCTATCAATCTCTTTATTAATTTTCATATCTTCATTCTTTAATAAATTAATAGTTTCTAATGTTGCTGCAGAAATTTTTCTTTTAATTCCTTTATTTGTATATCTTTTTTTCTTTTTGTCATCATCATCAGAATTTTCTTCACTTGCATTATATGCTTCTTTATCATTATCTTTAACATTTTTATTTTTATTATCATCATTAGAATTTTCTTCAATTGATTCAGTTTTACCAAAAGTTTTAGAAACTCTTAAATTTAATTCATTTGATTCTTTAATAGTTCTATAATATCTTTCTTTAAATTCTTTATATAAAATTAAGCTTTTTTCTAAAAATTCAGAAACTGCGTCTTGAAAAGTAACAGTTAAATGAACAAAATCTAATTTTTTTAAAGTATACAATTCAGCAACACGACTTTTTATTTTAATTGAATAATTTATTGCTTGTCCAGTACACATTTCAATTTCTCCAAAATTCCAATTTTTTTTTAGAGTTCTTACTTCTTTTTCATTGTATTCTTTAGGCATACAATACATTACTGTTCCCTTACCTATTAAATACATATCTTGGATTATATCTTTAGGTTGGTACATATAATCATTTTGATAAAAAACAAAAGGTTTTAATAAAGGAGCAACACTACCATAAAATTCATCAGTTTGACCTCTGAAAAAAATAAAATTTTTAATTGTTTTATCATTTATAACTTGTGATAATTCTAATCTTAATTTATTAGGTAATTCTTTCATTAATTTCTTAGTTTCTAATTGATCTCTATTTGTATCAAATTTAATTGCTCTTTTAACTTTTTCATATGTAGTTTTATCAATATCATAATTTCTTTGTATATGATCAATATATTCTAATTTTTCATCTAATTCATGTTGTTTTTGATTAATTGCTGAGACAATTACACTAAGTGTTCCTATAAAGAAAGAATAAATAACAACACCAATTGAAATTATAATTATAGAATATATTTTTTCTAACCAGGAATATCCACTTATATTTCCATATCCAACTGTAGTTACTGTTGTTAATGTCCAATATAATGATATGTAATATAAATCTATTTCACTTCTGTCTATTAAATTTAAATGAGAAACCCAAGTTGTGGGATCGAAATTATTTATTCTTGCTAAATAATAAAATAAACAAGCACAAATATGATTTGAGAAAGCAAATGAGAAAAGTAATAAGAAACATCTTTGGAAATTTATACCTAATTTAAATTTTTCTATTAAATTTCTTAAACATTTTTCAACATTTCTATTATCTTGAATTAATTTAAAAGCTCTGAATAATTTAGGTAAATTAAATAATAAAATTTTTTTTGTTTCTTGTTCATTAATTAAAAGACCAAAAGGAAAGACTCCACAAAAATCAATAATAAACCACCCAGTTAAATATTCATATAAATTTTGTTTAAAAGCAATATTTTTTTGTCCATTAGTAAAAAAATTAACAATAATATCAATAATACAAACAATAATACAAGAAACTTCAAAAAAAGATTTATCCTTAACAGCATTAAAAGCAATTGAATAAGGAGTAATAAAACAAGATAAAAGAACAAAAATTGTAATAATTAATTCCCAATAATATAAATATTTATTATCTTGTTTTATCATAAATTTAATATGAACTTCTTCATCAGAAGCTTCATTTTCTGAATCAGAATTTTCAATTTTTTCTACTTTTTTTAATATTCTATTTTCTTGTTCATATTTATCTTCTATTATTGTTGAATGTTCACTTTGAGTTACTGAAGATGATGATTTTAATGATGATGCATTTCGTAATGTTGAATTTTTAATAGTTGAATTTTTATTATTTGATTCAAATTTTAATTTTTCTTTTAAATCTTCTTCTTTATTTTTTGACATTATTTCATCTATTGAACCACTGAAACTTCTTTCTTTTAATAAATTTGCATTACTTGAATTGTTTAAGTTTTGAGTTTTGTCTTTTTCTTTATGACTTTCTAATAAAAGTTCAAAGGCACTTGATCTTTTTGTGTGGGAAGCTTTTTTATCGGTTAAGGGATATGAAGATTCGTTTAGAACAGAATTGTTTATTGACATGTTGTTTTCATTGTTGTCTTTCATTGTTGCTTATTTGGAAATTATTTTTTATTATTTTTTTATTTTTTTTTATTGTTTTTTATTTGTTTTATTATTATTGATGAAAAATTTTTTATTATTAATTAATATTTTTATATTTTATTTGAATTAAAGCTATGTTTTATATTTTTATTATAATCGATAAGTATTATAATTCATTATTATTCTTAAATATATAATCATGAAGTTCAAATATATTTTTTGCTCATTTTCAATATTAATAATGGCTTTTATGGGATATAATATGAATTTATATCTTCAAATTTTTTCAAAAGTATCAAATCAAAATATTTCAAATAAAAAATGTAAAAAAATAAATCACAAATATTCATTTGAAGACATGTTTCTTTTAAATGATGAATATATAATTTTATCAAAACACTTATTAAATTTATTCAATTATGAATATTTAGAAAAACCAAGTGTAAACGGTGGAATATATGCATATAATATTAAACAAGAAAAAATATTATATCTTCCAATAAAAAATTATCCAAAAAATATAATTTTCGGTCCACATGGAATAGATATTTTAAATAAGGAATATTTATTTATAATAAATCATTCAGCAAAATTTAATAATGGACAAGAAAGAATAGAAATAATAAAAATATTATATAATTCTAACAATGAAATAGAATTATCATATATTAAAAGTATAATATTACCAAAAGAATTTTTTGGAACTTTAAATGCAATAGTGGGAATTGATTTAAATACATTTTATTTTACAACATGGAAACCTTTTGGTTTACCAATATCAAATGATGATAAAAATTCATTTAAAGAAATATTATTATTTAAATTAAAATCATTTATAAATAATTACTCTCCAGTTTTTAATATTAAATTAACATATGTATACATATATCATAATGGAGAAATTAAAAAATTAGAAAAATCAAAATCTATTGCAAATAACGGATTATCATATGGTTCAAGAAGAAAAATATTATATTCTGTTCAAACATATGAAAAAAAAATAAATGTTTATCAATTAAATAATGATGGGACAAAAGCAAATTTTTTAAGATATATAAACACAATTTATTCAGTTGATAATATTTATTATGATGAAAAAGTTAATAAATTATATGCAGGAATTTGTGGAAAAATGATTGATACTGCAAATTTTGCTATTGCTTTAAATAAAGGTAGTAATATTGATAATATTGAACATTTTTCTGGTTTTGAAGAAATTAATTTAAATAATGATAAAGTTGAAAATGTAATTTTACAAAATGATTTTAAGGTTGTTAGTTCTGCTATTAAATTTAAGAAAAAGTTTTATTTTTTTAGTAGTATTTTCATTCCTGGGATTTATCTTTGTGAAGAAAAATAATTTTCTATTTTTTTAGTATGTTAATTTTTGAGTTTTTAATATTTTTTTAAATATTTTTATTTAATTTAAAGTATTTTATTAATTTAAAATTTAATAGTATAAATATTTATTACTTTTAAATTATCATTTTTTATTAAATTTTCAATTAAATGTTAAATGTAAAACACATTTTCAAAAAAGTATTTATTTTTATTCTTGTCTTTGAATTAATTTTAATGTTAATAATAATATTAAGATATATTCAAAAAGCAGGAAATATAATCGAAAGTATAGATGAACAAAGAAAAATAATGAACATAATATCAAAAGATGTTAATTTTGAATATTTAAATAAAAAAATACAGTTAATAATAGAAGATGAATTTTTAATATTAAGAACATTAGAAACAATAATTACAACAATTTATAATCAAGATATATTATTAAATGATGAAACCAATTTTCCAAAAGCAGATTCTGAATTTGATTCAAAAATAAAAGAACCTTGGTATATAAAAAATTCATGGGAAGAAATTGAAAAATTAGATATATTAAAATTATTTTATTATCCTCCAAACCCAAATGTTGAAAATGAAATGTTAATAAAATTTACAAGATTAATTCAACCTTTATTAAAAAAATTATTAAAAAAATATTATTCATGGAAAGATAAAATTTATGTTAATTTAGAGTATATTCATATAACATATAGTACAGGATTATTTTTAAAATATCCATTTTATCCATATGATTACTCAAAAGGTTTTAAAAATACATACAACAATAATTGTCAATATTTAAATTCTCCTGATGTTGATTCTTATGAACCAAGATGTAGAGAATTTTTTTTAAGAGTAGAAGAAGAAAAAATAACTTTTACTAAGCCATATAAATTTCCAAATGGACTTTATGGAACTGATATTTGTATAAAGTCAAATAAAGTGTTTAAATATACAAAAGATTCAATAACAAATGATTTTTATTTTGTTGTTTGTTATTCTATTAATTTTTATGATTATTCAGTTTTTAAAAGATTAAAAATTGAAAATTTACTAAATTCTGAAACTGAATATTTTATTACTTATATTAATGAAAGTGTTAATGAATTAAAAGTTGTTTATAATTCAAATACATTTTTATCTTCATTAAAATGTAATATTGAAAATAGTAATTATGATTGTGAACCTGTTGATTTTTTAAATGTTTTTTTTAAAAAAGAATTAAATTCTCTTTTTTCTATTTTATTAAAAAATAATACTAAAGATTTATCAGTTAGGGATAAAGAAATATATATTAATAATTATAAAAATTTAAGCGAATCATCACAATATCAATTAATATTAAATACAATTAAAACTAAAATTATTCCATATAGACATGAAATACTTCGATTAACTCCATCAAATTCAAATTCAAATTCTTATTTTTATTGTAGTTTTCAAGATGAAATAAAAATAAATTCAGATAATTATTTTATTTTTAATCCTAAAGGTGAATATAAAGAAATAATTTATATTTTTCCAATTACAATTGGATTTACATATAATAATCCAACAATAAATATTAATATTACAAATAATATTAATACTTTTAATGTTGAAATGAGTAATATTGATAATAATTATACATTAACAATTGATCCATTTGTTTTTAATTATTATCTTATTATTAGAGAAAAAAGAGCTTCTGCTGAAAAAACTAAAAGGAATTTTATGTTATTTATTATTAGTGAAGTTGTTTTGTTTTTTTTTTATCTTTTATGTTTTAATTTTTTAGTTTGGTTTATTTTTAATTTTTTTTATTATTATATTAGTAAAGGATTTTTATATCCTTTAAAAATAATATTAAAATTATATTTACAAATAATTGAAAAATCATATAATTCAAAAAATAAAGATCAAGTTCAATTAAATTTAAATTCAGAATTAAAAATTAAAGAATTTAATAATACTTCAAATAAAAAGCAAGAAAAAAAAAATTGTATAAATTATTTACATAATTTTTGGTCTGATATAGTAATAAAAAAAATAACACAATTATCTCAAATAGAAAATCATATTGAAATTCAACAAACATTAACTACTTTAAAAGCTATAATTTTAATATTAGAATTTAATAATTCAAATGATAATTATAAAAAATATTCAAAATATTCAACTTCAATGCCATTGTTTATTGAATCAATTAAATATTTATCAGAATGTTTTTATTCAAAATATACTGATAAAGAAAGAATAAATTACTATTTAATAAAATTAATGGTTGAAAATATTTTAATGTCAATGTTACAAGAATTTAAAAATCAAAAAAAAATTATTGAAAAGACTATAAAAAAAAATAAAGAAGAAGTAAATAAATTAATTAATATTTTATCAAATATTGATTCATATCATTTTATTTCAAAAAAATCAATTGGAAGAGCAAGAAATGAATTAGAAAATGTTATTAAAAATTCAAGTCAAGATGATATTGTTGAATCAAGTAAAAATGATTTGTATTTATTAAGTTGTTTAGAAGAAAATATTAATTATATGTACGCAGTACATAAATGTATGTTATTTGAAGATTTTTTAATGAATCAATATGAAACAAGAAGTAATATTGGAAATAATATTGATGAAGAAGAAAAAAATTTTTTAAAAAAATTACAAAAAAGAGAAAAAAAAAAACAAAGTTATTTATCAAATATTAATAATGATACAATTAATACAAATATTAATAATGATAATACAATTAACACAAATATTAATATTAATAGTGAAAAACATACAATCTTTTTAAATAAAAATAAAACTAAAAATGAGAAAGTAAAAGAAAAAGAACATGTTTTAGAAAAAAAAAACAAAGTTACAATAAACTTTATAAAAACAGATGATTTTTATATAATATCAGAAGACACAAAAAAATATTTAGAAAGTTTAATATCATATTGTGAAGATTACTTAGATCTAAAAATTAGGAATAAAAAAGAATTAAAAAGAATAATAAATAAAAATGCCCAAACAACAATAATTACATCAACAAATAATATTTTTTCAAATTTTAAATCAGGATTTGAAGATGAAAATTCAATGGATTCAAGAAGTAATAAAATGATAGAAATATTTAAAGAAATCTCTATTTTATTTTTTATATCTAAATTTTATATTTTAATTGATGAAGAACAAAATGGTGTTGCAAATTATGAAAATGCACTTAATAAATTGAAAAAATTTGATAATAGAATTGAAAAAATTAAAACAAAATTAAAAGAAAATGATTATAAAACTACAAATTTTACTATGTTAATTGTTAATAGTTTTTTCTATGAAAAATTAACTTTTATTTTCTCAATGTTATGTAATAAATTTTATCAAAGTAAAACAGAAATTTTTATTAATTTAAATATACTTGATTTATCTCCAATTTATTCTCGTTCAATTAGAAAAATAATAATAACAAAATTATTAGCTTATACAATAAAATATAGAAATGAATTAATATCAAAATTTGATAACTCATTAAATAATTATCGTTCATTAATAACTGATAATGATTATATTAATATCCAACATTCAATATATAAATTAATATCAATTCGAAATATTACAGCTCAAAATATTAAAAAAAATATTTTATTTGTTTTTGATTTAGGAAATAAATATATTAAAGATTCAGTTTTTAAAGAATTATTATTTAATTATTTTAAAAAACATGAAAAAGAAAATATTTTAAATACATTTCAATATTATTTCACTGCATTTGATCACAAACTTTATTTACAATTTGAACCTTCATTTGAAGAAGAAATAACATTAAATAGAAAATATGATAAAAATTATTTAAAAACAATACCAAAAAATAAAAAAAAAAATTTAACAATTCAAGATAATAGTAATCAATTAGATATATCAACAACACAAGAAAAAGAATCTCAGAATTTAAAAAATGATAAAATAAATGATTTTTTTGATTTTATAAATGAATATAATGAAGAAAAAAAAGCAGAACATAGAACAGATAAAGCAATTTATCATGCTGCATTATTTGGAATGTATGATGAAAGTAAAAATAATAATAATAATAATTATAGTAATTTTAATTATAGAATAAAAAATAATTATAAAATTAATGAAGTAAATTATATGATTGTTATGACTAATTTAAGTTCAATTTTTAATAATAATGTTAAAAATTGGAAAGAAATAACAGATTTAATTTATGAAAAAAAAATGACTGTTATTGTTTTATTATCATATGACCCTAATTTAGAAAATGAAGAAAGTTTAAAACAAAAAATTTGTTTTTATAAAAAAGTACTTAAATCTGGAATGATTGATGGTCATTTATTTATTATGAGAAGTTTAACTATTTTAAAATTTGTTCTTAATGCGATTTTTCCTACAAAATTTAGTGAATTTAATTCTGATATTATAAAACATTATTTATGTAATGTTGAAAATATTAACATTTCAAAAGATATAAAAAATTAAAGATTAATTAAAATTACTTTAATATTTTTTTAATTATAAATTATTAAATTACTTATTTTATTTTAAATTAATATTAATGGGTAAATTAACAGAAGAAGAAAAAGAAGCAATGAATTCTTTAATAGGAAAAGTTTATGGAAAAAATGTTTTTGATAAAGATTTTGAAAAAGCACTTAATGGAAAACCATTTGCTTTAAAATATCCTCATAAAGGAGAACCTTTAGATGAATTTTTCCAAAAACATTCTGTTATAATTATTACTAATTGGAGTAATGTTGTTAGAAGTTATTGGGTTGTTGGAGAATAAATAATTTTATTATTTGATATTTTAATGTTGGATTTTTAAATTTTATTTTATTATGGTTTATTCTTTTTTTATATTTACTTTTTTTATGAAATGATTTGATAAAAAAAAAGTAATATTAATTTTTTTTTCATAAGAGACAGTTATACAAAATTAATTTATTAAATAAAATTAATAATATATTTTAAATTTACTAAGTTGCAAAAACTGAAATTGTTTCATTATTTCTCACAATTAACAACAAAGATTCATTCCAAATTAAAATGTGTCTTATTTTTTCATTAAAAGAATTAACAATTTTTATCTTTGATGAAAGAAAATGATTATAAATTGAATTTTTTTCTTCAATTTTATAACAAATAATTTCTTCTTCATTAAAAGAAATATATTTATTTCTATTAATCCAAACAACACCATATTCAAAATCAGAAGAAGCAAATTTTTGAGTAATAATTAAATTTTCAATATCAAATAAAAGAGTTAATAAATTACTTTCTCCTTCTTTTTCATTTTCACTTATTTTTAATATTGCATATTTTTCATTAATTAAACAACCATCATAAATTGGATAATCTTTAATTATTTTTATAATTTCTAAAGATTCATAATTTATAATTTTCATTATTTTATCATCAATCATCCAAGTAACTAATTTTCCATTTTTTAAATCTAAAAATCCTGGTGATTGCATATCAGAAACATTTTGAATATTATTAAATTCATATATTTTTTCATATAAATTTGAATTTGAAACTATTTTATTTATATTATAATTATTTAATTTATAAAATAAAAAATTTCCATCATAAGTTCCAAAAAATAAATTATCATTTGATAACAATAA
Source organism: Isotricha sp. YL-2021a (assembly GCA_023806865.1). Lineage (NCBI taxonomy): Eukaryota > Ciliophora > Litostomatea > Vestibuliferida > Isotrichidae > Isotricha > Isotricha sp. YL-2021a. The sequence continues at coordinate 718 of JAJJLH010002981.1, read as the reverse complement.
TCCATTATAAAATCCTTCATCATAAACTATATTTTGAATAATATTATAATTAAATTTTTTTGCAGAAGAATAATATAAATTTATTATTTTACATCCATGAAATAATACTAAAGCAATATTATTTTCATCAATTTTAATTATACTTACTATTTCTTCTTCTGATAATTTATTATCAAAAACTTTTTCATATCTCTTCATTTCAAATAAAGTTACTTTATTTGATAAACTTGTTAATAAATGATTTTGGAAAATTAATAAATTATGTACAAAATCAGGTTCACAAAATATTATTTTTTTTTCTTTTAAAGAATTTATATTTCCTTTAAAAATTATAGGAGGAGAATTTATATTAATTCTTTTATTTATTTTATTATTTAATCCAAGTTTTGAACTTGTTTTTATTCCAAAAAAACTTTTTCTAATATTTATTTCATTACATTCATTATCATTTTTATCATCTTCATCATCTTTTTTTTCTTCATTACTAATATTAATAATTTTTTCAAGTTTAGAATCATCATATTGAATATTAAAATGTTTAATATTAATTTCTTTATCATTTAAAGAAGTTTTAATTATAAATTGATTAGGTCCAATATCATAAATATCAAAATTTCCTATATTTTTATTTTCAAATTCTAAAGTCCAAGCAATTTTCTTAATATTAATACCAATTATATTAACTTGATTTTTATCCATTATACATAAATGATTACCA
>JAJJLH010002980.1:0-10739 GCA_023806865.1 Isotricha sp. YL-2021a | reverse complement strand
TTTATCCAATAGAAAAATATCACATGTATCCCCTAAAAAAGAGAAAAATATTAATGATGGTGGATTATACTTTGAACAATATTATTTGGACAACAATATGGTAATATTACTATTAATGATGTTCTAGTTATTTTAAATGGAGATAGTTTTACTTCATTAAATGAATTTAAACAAAAACTTGAAAAAATAATTAATTATAATAGATTTGAGGTCAAATCAAATTTATTAGAATTAATTTTAAAGAAATATGAAATAGAATTAAGTGATTTTAAAAATAATAATAAAATATATGGTATAATGAAAGGATCAGAAAATCAAATGTACATTAAAAGAAATTTGATGAATATTTTATTACCTTTTAAAGCACCAACTCCTTTCAATTATATTCCTTTTCGTAGAAAAGATAATATTAAATAATAATAAAATTATTTACTTATTTTATTTTCTTTGATTTAAAAATATATAATCAATTAAAAATCATTTTATTCAAAATTTTTTTTTGAGACTAAATTAAATGAGTATTAAATTATAATAATATTAAATTTATATATATATTGAAAATTAAATATTCTTTCATCAAATTTTAAATGGTTTTTTTCTTTTGAGATAATTGTAAAAATTAATATTTAAATTATTTTAAATAAAAACTAATTTATTAATTTTAAAATGTCTACTGAAGATTCATCTAAAGAAAATCTAGATGAAAAAAAAGAAATTGAAAAGAGATTAAGGGAAAATGCAATATTTTTATTTCAGCAAATAACAAAAGGATGTTCACGTTCTCATTGTTATAATATTTATTGTGCTAAAAATAAAATAAGTCATGAAAGTAAGTTTTTTTATTTAAATAAATTATAGAATATAAAAATTTAAAACCTAATGAAATTATGCCTGAAATATTAAATATTCTCCAATCAAAATTATTTGAAAAATCAAAATGTATTATCAATGATGAAATATTAAATAATGAAAAATTTTTTGATGATTTTTTAATAGATAAAAATTATGATTTCGCAGATGAAATTTTAAATAAATCATCTTATTTACCAAAATTAAATTTAGATTTAAATAAATTAATAGAATATTTTAAAATAAAAGAAACTGATGAATCATTAAAATCAATAAATGAAGAATTAAAAAGATTTAATAAATACTTTGAAACATTTTTATCAAGTATTGATTTAGAACATTTTCAAAGTAATTCACAAGTACAAAATACATTTTATTTCCTTTTTTATTTTTCAACTAAAGCATTATTTTATATTTTATTACATCCAGAATTTTCTTTAAATGATTCTTCATCATCAAATCTTTTAACATTCTTTGAAAATTATAGAAAAATAAAACATTATAGTAAATTATGTCTTGATTCAATAATATCAACAGATAATAATATTTCAGATCCATATTCATTAAAAAAAGGTTACATAACTTCATTTTCAGAAATGAAAAATTATAAAGAAGAATTTAGTAAAATTGTTAGAGAATGTCAAAATTTTTTAGCTTTAACATTATTTACAATTGGTTCAAATAATGCAGAAAATGAAGAAGAAGAAATTTTATTTGATAAACAATATATAAATTTATTAGAAAATTTTGTAAAAATTTTTAAATCATTATATATGATAAATGAGGAATATAAAATAATAGATTATAGAGAATTTTACAATGATAGTTTAAGTAAAAATTTAAATTTTCAAAGAGAATGTAAAATATATAATCAAATAATAAAAAAAAAATATGAAGGAAAAAAACCTTTTTGTTTAATAAGTTATAAATGGTTATTTGATGCAGCAGCAAAAAATGATATTTTACAATTTTTTAATGGGAGAAAACAAGCTTTTGAAATATTAAATTCTTCAGGAGCTTTAAATGGACTTTTACCTTTTCCAAGAATAATAAATTTTCAAAATGCATATTTTATATTAAATGTTAAAAGAGATAATTTAATTGAAGATACTTTAAATGCTGTCTCAAATCCTGAAATTAATTTACAAAAACCTTTAAAAGTTAAATTTGTTAATGAACAAGGCGTTGATGAAGGAGGAGTTAAAAAAGAATTTTTCTTATTATTAGTTAGACAATTATTCGATGCTAATTATGGTATGTTTATTTATAATGAAAAAACAAGATTATTTTGGTTTAATATGTATTCATTTGAACCAAAAATTAAATTCGAATTAATTGGTATTATTTTAGGTTTAGCTTTATTTAATAATGTTATACTTGATATTAAATTTCCTTTAGTTATTTATAAAAAATTACTTGATTTTAAACCAGAATTAAAAGATATGAAAGAATGTGATCCTGAATTATATAATACTTTTACATATTTAAAAAATACAAAAGAAGAAAATTTAAAAGAAAAATTAAGTACAACATTTACAATAACAAAAGATAAATTTGGTGAAAAAATAATTATTCCATTAAAGGAAAATGGAGAAAATATTTATATTGATAATACAAATAAAGATGAATATGTTGATTTATATCTAGATTGGTATTTTAATAAATCAATAGAAGATTATTTTAAATATTTTAAAAATGGATTTTTCCGAGTTTGTGATAAACAACTTTCTCCAATTTTACTTCCTGAAGAATTAGAATTAATAATTTGTGGTACTCAAATTTTGAATTTTTATGAATTAAAAAAAGCTGCAAAATATGAAGATGGATATAAAATTGATTCTTTAACTATAAAATATTTTTGGGAAGTTTTATTTGATTTTTCAGAAGAAGAAAAAAAAAAATTTTTATTTTTTGTTACTGGTTGCGATAGAGCTCCGATTAATGGATTAGGAAGTTTAATTATTACTGTTTCAAGATGGGGTCCCGATTCAGATAAATTACCTACTGCACATACTTGTTTTAATCATTTACTTATTCCTGATTATCAAAATAAAGATAAATTAAAAAAAAATTTAACTATTGCTATTTCCAATTCTGAAGGTTTTGGGTTAATTTAAATATGGGAAATTTTTTTTTTGTTATTTTTAAATGTTTTATTTTTTTGGATTTTTAAAAATTAAATATTAGATTTATTTTTTTAACATATTTATTTTAATTTTTCTACTTTAAATGTGAATCTATTATTTTAAAATTTAAATTTATATTATAAACACTAATTTATTCTTTTTTAAACTATAAATATCTATAAAAATATTTATTTTCCCTTTTTCTTTTTCTTATTTTATGATAATACCAAAAATTATATTTATGATATTATTATGATTTATATTAATTTTATATAATTATAAATATCATTCATTACATTTAGAAACTTCATTTATAATTTTAGAATAATAAGTTAATTGAATTCGAGATTTTAATATTGCAATTAAAAGAATAATATGTATAATTTCTTCATGAAGAAAAATTTTATTAATTTCCTGAAAATCACTTTCAACAACACATTTAGGAAAGCAAAGAAATTTTTTAATAAATTTAGTAATTTTAATATTTCCAGTAAGTAATTTAGTAATATATTTATAATTATAATCTTCATGATAAATACCAAATAATTTTTCTATATAAACTTTAATTGCTCTCTTTACATGAATTGAAGACAAAGGAGATTCTTTTTTTAAATCATTTGAAGTTAAAGATATTATATATATAAATTCATTATTTATACAATCAATTAAAATAGGACAAAAGTTTTTTAAAATATAATATCCTGAATCATTCCAATTATATTCATAATAAGTTAATGTAATATTATTATTTGGTCCTTTAAATGCAATTTTATCTAATTCTGATGTAGTATGTTTTTTAATTATTTTTTCTATAAAAAAATCATTTTTTTGTTCTGATTCTTTATTCAAATCAAAACTATTAAATGATATTTGTTTTTGATTACATATTTCATAAGATAAAAAATTGGAAGATTTATTTTTTAAAATATTTTCTTCTTCTTTTTCAATTTCTTCTGAACTTTTAATTATTTCATCTTGAACTTTCATATCAACATTATCTAAAATCTCATTTTTAATATCTAAATTTTTTGAACTACAATTAGTCATAATACTATTATCACTAGAAACATTACTTTCATTTTGTATTTTAATTTCAAATAATTCTTGAATTAAACAAAGTTTATGAAATTCAATTAAAATTAAAGTAGCTTCAGTTAATTCACAAAAATTCATATTTTCCTTTAAATTTTTAACAATTTCTTCATTTAAATTCCAAGGTTGATGACATAAAATATCATTAAAATAAGATAATTTTTTTAATTTATTAGGAACAACATCAATACCAATAATTAACCAATTAATATCTCCTCCATTATCAAGAAATTCTTCTTCTAAAGTTCTTAATAAAAATTCATTTTTCATTGTTGAAACTGCCATAATTCCTAAATAATATTTCCATGTAATTGGAATGTATTTATTATTATTTAATAATGTGTTTAAGGATTTTTCATATAATGTTAAATAATCTTTAAACCATAATAAATATTGTTCATAATGAAGAAATTTAATCATGTATTTAAAATTGGAAATTAAAGTTTTTTTTATATTTGTTGTATCGTTATATATTGATTGATGAGATATTATTTTTGAATTGAATTGAACATAGTCATTTTGTTTTTGAGATATTAATTCTAATTCTTCTTTTCTATCTTCTTCTGTTGAAAAAAAGAAATTTTGATTAAAATATATAAAAAAATTGTTTTGTCTAGTGAAAATTGACCCTGAAATTAAATTATTTACTCTAATATTTATTTCATCTAAATATTCTTTATCAAGTTTATTTTGATATTCTTCTATTTTTTGAAATAATTCATGGAAATCTTTATATTTACATTCATTTTCAGATAATAATTTATATATTGTTCTTAATGCTTTTATATATAAATAAAATATTGTATCTTGTTCTCTTTCTATTTCAGAATCAGATATGTTCATTAATTTAAATTAAATTTTTTAATCATCATTTTATAAACTTTAATAAACTTCAAAAAATATAAAATAATATAATAAATATAATATATTATAATATGATAATTGAAAAAAAATAATTGAAAATAATTTTTAATTAGATTTTAATTTTAATTTATTTATTAAAAAAAATATTTTTTTATATTTTTGGTCCTAAATATTGTTCAATAAATTTATCTTCTTCTTTTTGATTATCATCAAATATACTTATTAATTTACCATATTTTTCTTTCATTATACCAATTTGTTCAATTGTATAATCAATTTGCTTTAATTTTTCAGTTTGAATACTCATTTCTTTTATAACATCAATATTTTCTTGTTGAATTTTTCTAAAGTTATCTTTTAATTCATTTATTGCAAATTCATTATCTTCTGTAATTTTATTTATATCTTGAATAACATTTAATATTTCATTTATTTTATTTTCAGTTTGAATATTTATTGAATTTAATTTTTCTTTAATTATTTGATCAATCATAGTATCATTTTTATTTAATAAACTATCAAAACCTTGTATTTTTTCATTTAATAAATTCCCTCTATTTTGCATTAATTCAATATTTTGAGAATATTTATTATAATTATTTTGATTTAAAATTTCTTTTATATTATCTTTTTTTTTATTAAATGAAAAATTTGTATTTTGAATTCCTAATTTATTATTTATTATTTCTATTTGTTTTGGTATTTCATCAATTTGAGAATTATCCATTCTCATTTGTAAATTTTGAACTTGATTATTTAAAATATTAATTGATTCATTATTTGTAATTTGAAATTCATTATTTTTTTCTTCTTCTTTTAAATGAATAAATTCATCTAAATATTTCAACATTTTTTCCATTGTTTCTACTCTATTTTCTAAACTTACTATTCTTAAATCTTGTGATACTGTATGAGTAGGATTTTTCATTTTTTTATTAGGATTTGAATTCATCATATTCATTGTCATTTCATTTGTATATGGATTTTGGTATTGATATGAGGAAGTTTGAGGAGAAAAATTCATTTTTTTCAAAATTATTTTTTATTTTTTTGTTAGATTTTTATTTTTAAATTTTATTTTAATTTTAATTTTAATTTTAATTTTAAATTTAATTTATTTTTAAAGCATTTTATATAAATTATTATTTAACATAAGACAAACAATAGAAAAAAAATTATAAAAAATAATTTTATCAAATATAATATTTCTCAATAATTTACCATTATATAAAATAAGAAATGTTTTCAACTATATTTAAAAACAATTTTAAATATCAAAATGAAAAAGTTAATAAAATTCAAAAAGAACTTGATAAAATATATAACATTCTTATAAAAGAAAAATCAAAAGAAAAAGAAGCATTAACATTATTAGATGAATTAATTTATGATAAAATAAAATTAAGAGATATTCCTCAATCACTTACTTTAGATGGTAGTTTTATTTTAACTTTTTCAAAATTTTGGATGATTATAATATTAACTACTTTACCACAAATAGAAGAACTTTATGATAAAGTTAATAAATTTATTGAATTAATTAATATTTCATTTTTTCAAGATTTAAATGAAAAAAATGAATATAGGAAATTTTTCGAAGATTTATGTGAAGAATTTTTCACTGATGACGATGCAATAAATGCAATTAATCAGAATAAAAATTTAAAAAAGAAATTAACTAAAAGTGATAATCATATTGAAATAAGGAAACATTATATCTATTTATTAAATAAACCTTTTAGTTTTGAAAATAATTTCAGTGTGGAATGTAAATTAAATGGAAAGAAAGAAATTAATAATCTAGACAATAAAGTTGAAAATAATATAATAGAAACTATTAATTCATTTAATGATGTTTCAAAAAATGAAAAGAAAAATATTAATAATGACATTCAAATTAAAAAAAGTGAAAATGATTGTCAAAAAGAAGAAAGTGAAGAAGAAGAAGAAAAGGAAAATAAAAAAAATAATAAAAAAAAGAAATTAAAATCAATAAGAAATAAAAAAAAGATGAATAAAGATAAAAAAAATCCTAATAAAAAAAAAATAAATAAAAATCAAAGTGAACCAATAAAAATTAAAAATAAAAAATATAATAACATTTCTTTATCTGAAGAATTAAGTAATTCATTTTTAAAAGAATTAGAAGATATGAAAAAGAAAAAAACTAAAAAACAAAATAAAAATAATAATTCTAATGAAGGGATAGAAAATAACAATAATAGTATATTTCATTCAAATTCATCAAAAAGTTTTGATGAAGGAAATTATGTTAATCTTGATTCGAATCAATTAAATCATTTAAATGATTTATTTAATTGTTCAATTAACGATTTAGATTTTTCAACTGAATTGTAAATAATAATATAAATAAATAAAAAATTAATATAAAAAAATTTATATAAAATTAACTAATAATAATAAAAGTATCAATTTTAAATAATATATTCTTCAGTTTTCTTATCAAAATTCATAATTAATTTTTCAGGATTTAAATCACAATTTTCATTTACACAAATTGAACTTTTAAAATTACCATTATACCCTAATATTAATACAAAAGGTAATCCCCAACCTGCAGTTGAATATAATAAAATATTATCACAAATCATATTATTATATATTAATTTTTTATTTGGACCAGGAATATTAGAAAAAACAAAATCATATTTTTTTGTTGAACTCTCAAAATAATTTCTTAATATATTAATTGGGAAAAATAATCCTTGAAAATTACTTAATAAATTTAGAGAAAATAATTTTTCTGATTTAAAATATTTTCTATTTATTTTTGATATTTTTTTAACATCATTTTTTTCATTTACTAAAGGAATATCATTTAAAATCCATATTGCTTGATTATATAATGAAACTTCTGATAATTTTTTTGGGGCGATTGTACAACCAATGGGAAGATTTATTATTAAATTTTTTTTATTTTTATATTCTTCATTTTCTTTTATTTCTTCCTTTATTGCTCTTGAAAATGAAGTCATCATTATATCATTGAATGACACTTTATTTTCTTTTCTATAATTTTCAAATGATTTTAATTTAAATTCTTTACCAAAGTAAAATAAAGTTTTATTTGAGTTTCCTTTTTTATTTGATTTATATGGTGATTTAATAATTCGATATAATGAATTAGAAATTGTTAAATAAATCATATAAAAAACACTTATTAAATATAAATATATTTTTTGATACCAATTTGGTTTTTTTAATCTTTGAATTATTGTTGGATATATATTAAAATCAAAGTTATCACTTAAGAGACATAAAGTTGAAATTAAACCTAATCCATCTGTTAAAATATGATCATATTTTATTAAAAGAATTCCTTTATTTTCTTCATTTAAAGGAATTATATGAAATTGATATGGATAATTAAAAAATATATTTATTGGTTTATTTGTTTCTTTATTAATATATTCTAATATTTTATCTTTTGAATGTTTTTCTTTTATTATTATATTTTGTTTAAATGCTTCTTCATTATATGGATATTCTTTCCAAAAATATTCTCCAAATTTATATATTAATTTACTCCTAAATTTTTCAATTAATTTTATAAATTTTTCTTCTATAAAATTTTCCATTTTTTCTCTATTAAAATTTGAAAATTCTAAAGACCATAAAATAGTAACTCTATTTATTTGTTTTGTTGTTATAAATACTTTATCATACCCTGTTAAAGGAGTTAAACCAAATATAATCTTAATAATAATATAATAAGAATAATCTAAAAAAAATATAGCAAAAATACTAATTAAAATTCCTTTTTTAACAAATATAAAAGCAAAAATCAATACTTTAAAACAAACAGGAATTAAATTATTTTTAGCATCTTCATTCATTAAAAGCTTCTTTAAAAATAATAAAAAAAAATAAAAAAAACCAAAAATAATATTTTAAAATCATATATATATTAACTAATTCTTAATAAAATAAAAAAAATAAAAAAAAAAGCATCCCTTAATCCCAAAAAAAAAATTTAGCAACAATCTTTTTTATCTTTTTCTTTTTTTTGTTTAAAATTTTTATCTAATACCATTCCATTTCCATTAATAGAATCATCTAATTTTTTTTTATTAATAATTTCCATAGTTAAATATTGAAAAATGTCATCAATACCATCACCACTCAAAGCCGAAGTTTCAAAAGATTTAATTTTCAATTGTTGACTTAAACTTAAACTTTCATCATTAGTAATAACTCTATTTAAATCAACTTTATTAGCAACTAAAACTAAAGCAATTTCACTTGAAGTTGTATTTTGTTGAATTTGTTCCATCCAATCTTTTATTTTTAACATTGATTCTTTATTTGTTAAATCATATACTAAAATTATCCCATCTGCTCCTTTGTAATATTGATTTGTTATATTTCTAAATCTTTCTTGTCCTGCTGTGTCCCATATTTTTAATTTTACTTCATATCCTTTTATTGATATTGTTTTTGTTTTAAAATCTATTCCTATTGTTGCTAAGTGGTTTTTTGAAAATTTATTCTCCACAAAACGACGGAGTATACATGTTTTTCCTACACCACTTTCACCTAAGGTTAATATTTTAAATGTGTATTTTGGGTCTGACATTTTATTTTTATAATTTTTTTTTATTTTTTTTTTTTATTATTTTATGATGAGAAATATATTATATAATATAAATTTATTTTCAAAGCAAGGATTTTAGATATTAAATATTTCATAATTAAAAATTTGTAAAAAAAAGTATTGAAATTAAATCAATTTACTTTTATCAAAATGAATATATTTTTTCATTAAATATTTGATATTATAATCAATTATATTGAAATCTTCCTATAAATTTATATAATAATAATAATTATAATTAACTTAATTTTCATAAAAAAATAAAATATAAAATAACTCAAAGATATAAATAAAAATTAAAAAAATAAAATATTATATTAAAATATAGAAATTTTAGATAGATTTAACATTTTAGCTTTAGTAGGATGAGAAAAAAATCTAAAATGTGCATCAAATAAAGTAATATTATGGGATGATGCTCAAGAAGAAGTAATAAATGAATTACATTTTATATCATATTTAAAAAACATAAAATTAAATTTTTTTTCATTTTGAAAATTTTTCAAATATAGATAGATATCAATATATGATAATCAGAAGGGATTAATAGGAATAACTAATCAGATAATAATAATTTTATTGCATATTTGAATCCAATAATAATTTACCTTATATAAATTTAGAGTATAATTATTCAGAAATAATTAAAATATTAATAATTATTAAATTCATATAATAATAATGGAAAAAATAATAATGAAAATATTATTACAATAAATTATAATAATAAAAAAAGAGAAAAAGGAAGGGATAAAGAAATTAGCAATGAGTTTTTAATAATAACTTAAATATTAATTTAAACTCAAATAATACATCCAAAAATAAAAAAAATATATCTCACGAAAAATCATATCTAAAAGATATAAATATAAAAAATTATTAGAATAATCTGAAGATGAAAGAAAAAATAATAAAAAATTAATACCTAAAATAAAAAGAATCAACAAAATATTTAAAAAAAATCAATCTCAGATATTTAAATAATAGGTTTAAAAAAATGATTAAGAAATTAAATAATGAAAAAAATTAGGAAAATGAAAAGATTTATTCATCAGATAAAGTAATTGGAGAAATAAATGGATATTATATTTTACAAGATAATTATCATATAAATAATCATTTACAAACTTAATGTACTTAAATATAAAAATTAAAAATTTTCCTCCTTCTAAATTAAATCTAAAAATATTAAA
>JAJJLH010002979.1:0-10741 GCA_023806865.1 Isotricha sp. YL-2021a | reverse complement strand
ATTTAAAATATTTTATAATTATATTTGTATTATTAAAAAATAAAAAATAATAAATATAATTAAATAATACTTAATATATAAACAATAATAAAAAACATTTAATAATAAATAATTAAATAAATAAATTTTTTTTATTTTATGAATTTATTAAAATATAATTTCCAATTTTATTTATAAAAGGAAAATCTATAATAAGAAATTTTGTTTCAAATAGATTATTTTCAGGAGGGAATTGGGTAAATATAAAAAATACTAATGAAACTATTTATTATAAAGATGATATTATTGAAAATACTTTCACTTTTGAAGATAATATATTGTATGGATATTATAATGAAAACAATGACAAATTAAATTATGTCTTGTAATTTAAGAAAATATATTTGATAGAAGTAATATTACATATTATTATTCTCAAAAAGGAAATTCTTATTTAAACAATATAAAAGATTTTGACAAAATTATATATACTAATACTTCTCAAAATAACTTCAACTTAAATATTCTTTCTTTAAATGTTTTATATGAAGCAATAGGAACAAAAAATAATATCCAAAATCAATTATTATATGTAAAAGATTATGATTTTGGGTCATTAAATGAAAAAAAAATCAAAAATATATTAAAGTTACTCAATCTCCAATCTTCATAATAATAAAAATATATTCATTTATTATTTTTACTTAAATTTAATAATTAATTTATTTTTTTAATCAAAATAATTAACTTTAAAAAATAAAATATAAATAATATTTCATGACTCCATATAAACATAAATTTAAAAAAAATCATCATATATATATTTTATTGTCAAAATAATGTTATATATATTATTGTATCAAATCATTAACTAATTCATTATTAATGATAATATTTGTATCAACTTTTACAGTATTTTTAATATCTTCCTCAGTTTTTCCTTGATTTTCTGCAAATTTATTAAATATTTGTTCCAAAGATGTTTGTTGAATAGAATATTCTGTAATTTCACATTCTTCTTTTTCTTTTTCAAGTATAGTAAAAAGGAATCCAATTGATTTCAAATCTGCACTCTTTTTTATTTTGAATAAGAAATTATTTTCTATAAATTCTGATAAAATAACTTCTTTGAAATGAGGTAATACAACTTTAATCATTTTCATACCGCAAGTAACATATCTAGTCCAATTAATTAAAGCTTGAATATTAATATCACCATTAACAGTAACTTCATGATAAATTTTTCTTCCAATACCTTCTTTAACTAAATATTTTTCAAAATTACTTTTATTTATTTTTTTCAAAATATCTTTTACCTCATCTAAACTTCGAATTTTATGATTTTTTTTTAAATTTAATTTTTCAATAATTTCAAATAATTTATGTTGTTCAAATGGTTTTATTCTTATATCAATATCATATCCATATCCATATGTTTCTTTAATATAATTAGAACTTCCCATACAAACAAATTCACCATTCACCATAATACCCATTCTACGACATAAAGTTTCTGCTTCGTCCATTGCATGAGTAGTCATTATCACACAATTACTACTACTTTTTGAAGTTAACTTATGAATTACTGCCCACATGAAACGTCTGGCTTCTGGGTCCATACCAGTAGAAGGTTCATCTAATAATACTATAGGAGGATTACAAATCATAGAAATAGCAACAGATAATTTACGTTTATTTCCTCCAGATAAACGTCCAGCAACTTTATCGATATATTTAGTAAGAGTCATAGATTCAATCATTGCTTCTACAACTTCATCTAATTTATCAGGTGATACACCTTTAATTCTTGAATAAAACTCAAGATTTTCTTTCACAGTCAAATATGGGAATATCGCATCAAATTGTGGACAATATCCAAACATTAATTTTACCTTATCAAAATTACTGGTAATATTTAATCCATTAATATAAATAGAACCATGAGTGGGACTATGTTCTTCGGTTATTGCTTTAAATATGGTTGTTTTACCTGCTCCATTTAATCCTAATAATCCAAAACATTCTCCATAATTTACAGTAAAAGATATATTTTTTACAGCCATTATAGGTTTCGAACAACAATTATTACCATATATTTTTTGCATATTTTTTATACGAACAGAATAATTTTCTTTATTTATATCTTTATAATTTCCGACATTGAGCCTTTCTGAAGATTCTTTTTTAACTTTTAATTTTACACTATAATTATGATTATTTTTAGCAACGTTATTGTTTAGGATTAAATTATTATTTGTACCTAAATATTCTTCATTTTTTAATTTATTATTTTCAGTATCTGAATTTTTTTCATTAAGATCCATTTCTCTTAAGCTATTTGTATCTTCATTTTCATCATCATCATCTAAACCTATATGATTATCCATATCATTAGCTTTTTCAATTTCTTTAATAACTTGTTTATCTATATCTTTTTCTTTTTCCTTAATATCTTCTATTAAATTATCATCTACATCATTTACTTTATATGCATTATATTCTATGATTATGATAAAAATCATATAAAGAACGAAACTACATCCTAAAAATAAATCATCAGATCCTGCATATCTTAATGATATATATGTACTTTTTGGCTTATTTATGTAATCGATTGAATAATCAATATATAAAATTAATTTTCCGTTTAATAATAAATTATAACCATATCCAAATGCAAAAGATGGAATAATTCTTATGAAATAAGCAGCAACTTTTGCTGCATTTGTGGATTTGTCTATAGATCTTAATAGAATAACTACCGTAGAACCTAAAGAACCGAATACCAAATTGAATAATATTAAAAAGTTCTGGGCTATGGCTTCTGATTGGAAAAAGAATGAAATGAAATATGTACACATTATCATAGGGGGACCATATAATAAATATGAAAGATAGAAATAAGAAGGAATAAAATCGAAAGCCCATAAAAGCAATAAACAAATTCCAGCTGTTACATAATATTTCACTAATTCGAATAAGAAATTAATTAACCAGTATGCAAAAATACTAACTCCAGAAATTCGCATTAAGTGTTTTGAATTATTTACTCTTTCTGCTACTATAGAACTTATAAAATTAGCAGGAATTAAAGAAAAAGCTATAGAAACGAAAAATACTAAGCAAAAGTTATTTAAAGCTTTTGAATTTGATTTATTATCATGAGTGGTAGGTAAAGGGTAATGCGTATATTTGAAATCAATTCCTGCTTTTTCTAAAATTTGATTAATGAAAACATATGCGAACATCATAGGACTTTGACGTCCTCTACCATTTACGACCTGAATTAAATTATATTGGTTTGTTAAAAAATTCGAATTAATATTATATAAGGCCCCGAAATTATTTTTACTTCCATCATTTGCCTTCTCGTATAATTTATTTATAAAATTCTTTAAACCTTCTTTTGAGTTAGAACCTATTTCATCTGTTGATAAAAATTGTGAAGTTACATTTGTATATGTTATTTCTAAATTATTATTACTATAAAAAGATTCATCATTAGATAAATCCCCATAGTAAACTACTTGTTTTCCAAATTTTGCTAAGGTGTCATAATTACAAGGTATAGGTTCTGAATCTTCAAAAATATCAATTTGTACGACAAGACATCCTACCAGAACTAAAAGTATAGGACATAATATTTCTAAAATTAAAGTTTTACTATCTCTTATAATTTGATATCCTCTTTTTTTTAAAAGTGCCATAGCATCGAAGAAGAATTTTTCTGTTTTTGTAAAATCTTTGATATATTTTTGATTAAATAAAATTTGTTCATTTTTTGCTTCGTCGATTTTTCCTGATTGTAACATCTCTTCTTCTTCTAAACGTACTGAACCAATATTTAAAAATACGTCTTCTAAAGTAGGCATTGAGGCACTATAATGTTTTATTTTTAATTTTTTAACATTATTATCTAAATCAGAAAAGAATGATTGAATATCAATATTTTTTTCATCAGTTCCGGGTTTATTTTTAGGTATTCTTATTAATATTTCCTGAGTTAATACTTCACTTTCAATTCCTTCCGCTTTTGATTTGAAATAATCTATAATTTCTTCATTTTTAGCATTTTTTTCTTTATAGATATTAACTGAAAGGAATTTTCCATATTTTTCAATTAAAAATAAAGGAGTACCTATACATTTTAAAACACCTTCAGCCATAATACCTATTCTATTTCCTAAAACAGAGGCTTCTTCCATATAATGTGTGGTTAAAATAATAATTCTTTTTTCGATAATTTTTTTAAGAATTTCCCATAAGTTTCTTCTTGAAGTAATATCCATACCACTAGATGGTTCATCTAAAAATATAACTTCAGATCCACCAATAACACTAATAGCGATACTTAATTTCCTTCTTTGACCTGCACTTAAAGTTCCTGCTAAAACATTTTCAATATCATGTATACGGAAATCATGTAACATGTTGTCTACTTCTTCTTCTATTTTGTCTACATCGAAACCTTTAAAATAACAGAACATTTCCAAATGTTCACGAACAGTTAATTTTGGGAATAAAATATCATGTTGGGGACAAATACCTAATTTATTTCTAAACTCTTTCATTTTACTTTCATCTAAAATGTTATTTTCTTTGTAAATAGCTTGTCCTGAAGTACTTTCAAACATACCAATTAATACATTAATTAAAGATGTTTTACCAGCACCGTTTCTTCCTAATAAAGCGAAAATTTCATTTCGGAATAAATTAAAACTAATATTATCACATGCCTTTTTACCATCTCCATAAACTTTGGTAATATTTCTTAACATAAATACATCATTTTTTTTATTTTTATCTCTATAAATATCCTCATTTTGGAAATCAGGATCATCTTTATGTGGATTATCATCAAATATTGAAACATTCATATCTTCTTCTTTTAAATTTTTGTTTTCAAATTCATCATCATTTTTCTTATCAGGATTTTCTGTATCTATTGAATTATTTTTTTTTTGATGTTCTTCTTTTTTATCATTTTTACTACTATTACCACACCAATAACTTGGTAAAAATAAAAAATATAAAGGTTTGGCCACACCATATTCATGAGGGATTACATTTTGTAAATAATATCCTAAGAAAAGATAAAGAAAGAAATCTATAGTGAACATAATGAAGCAAGTTTGAATTGAATAATTAAGATAATTTTCTCCAACATCTGCTTTTCTAAATGTAAAATACATTCTTCCAAATTCCCCAAATGTAAAAGCACCCAAAAGTAAATTAACCGGAGGTAAAATAGCAGCTATTATTTTATATACTTTTTTAATTTTTTCATCATATACTGCAGCTGAAACAAATAACATTAGGCAATAAATAAGACAGGATACTATTAAAGCCAATCTAGTTGTGTCCATGAAACTTTGACTAAAGAATGCTAAGGCGAAAATATTTAGACCGAAAAGCCATAAATATATTACTAACCATATGTAGGGTATTTCTGTGAACATTAAATGAGTTACGTATCCAACAGCAAAAGCATAAATAATATTAACTATGAAAAATTCAACGAAATAGGATAAGAAATAAGTACCTTCACTCATACCCATAATTTTCATAACTTCTTTCGCTCTTGATTCTTTTTCCACTACCATTTTAAGTACATACAAAATGAGGGGGCATAAATATGATAAAATTAAAAAGAAAGTTAAATACAGTCCAGCAAAAGCAGCAAAATCATTGAATTTATATGAATCATATTTTTGTACTGCGAATCCATAATTTATATACGGGTTGGTTGTGCAACTTTCTGATTCACATTTCTTTTTTAACATATAATTAGCTAAAATATTCATAATTTGAATGTAACCATCATCGCTATATTTTTTAATATCTCCCATATTAGGTCCTTGTTGCATTTCTTCATAAACAGGTCTTAAATTATTTGGAACATCTTCTATACCGTGTTGAATAAAATCACTAAAATAATGTAACGAAGCATTATATTTATTATTTCCTTCATCTTTGAAATAAATTCCAAAACAGATAGTAGGCTTTCCTTCTTTTCCATAATCCTCTGCCTTGACATAATTATGTAGAGCTTCAATATTATCAAAAGACATATATTGGTAAGGTCTACCAAAACTAGTATTTTCAACAGCAATATAATTTTGAATTATTTTCCCGATTTCATCATCTGTACTAAATCCAATAAATGCAATGGTATATCTGTTATAACATATAGATGTAATAGGCTTAACCGGAAGACCTGATATTGTACTTATTTCTATATCATGAACATTTTCTAATGGGTCTATATAATGCCATATACCTTCACCTGGGGTTAATACATTATTTATAACTGTCATTTTGGCAACTAATTTTGCTATTTCATTTGTATCAGTTATTCCCACAAGAGTAAAGTATTCTAACACATTACTTACTGTACCAGCATTTAATAATGTTTTATATGCTGTTAAATGAGGATATATTTCATAATCAAATCCAAAATTTCCTTTATCTATCAGATAATCGTCCATACCGTTTTCTTCACTCCAAGTTACTTTTGTCGAATTGAAAGCCAACTTAATTAGATATCCTATTATCATAAGAATTATTGGATAAAATATTTCCATAATAGTCAGCAAGATACTTCTTTTAAGCGTATGTAAATTCTTTCGGATTAAAGCTTTAAATTGCCACCAAGCAGACATTTAATTTAATATGTATTTATTTTTTTAAGCAAAGATATCCATTTTATATAAAAATGATTATTTATTTTTTTATGACGTGATTGTAAAAATTAAAAATTCTATTAATTTTTTTTGATGAATGATTATTTTTTATTTATTATTTTTTTAGTTAAATATAATTAATTAATATGATTTTTTTTCTCTCTTGATTGAGGAGGAAGGACAACTCTCAAAATATAAAAATTGATTTTTTCTAATTATTTTTGAAAATTGAGAAATTTAATATATTTCAATGTTTAATTAAATTCGTTCTAATTATTTAACAATTCATCATTTCTATTCACAAAAATTATTTAAATTATAAACAAAAATCATAAAAATCTATCTAATCAAAGGTGATTAAATCTCAAAGAACATCTAATCAATAACAACTATTGGAAAAAATGAGATTTTATTTTTACCTAAATTATCAAAACAATTAAAACTATCATTTTCTGTTTTAGTTTCAATAATTTTCTCAATAACTAATTGCTATAAATAAACATTATTATTAATAATCATACAATCTTTTTTATTAAAAAATTTCTAATAAAAATAATAATAATGAAATAAATATTATTTTTAAAATGTAAAAATTAATAATAAAATTTATAATATGTTTATTAAAAATTTTTAATTTATAATAATAAAATATGTCAAGAACCTCCAAATTGTCAAATGAGAAATACATAAAGCATCAAAACATAAATGAAAAACATTCAATAATAACAAAAGAAAATTAAAATTATCGTATAATAAGATATAAAATTATAAAAAAATTTATTAAAAAAAGACGAGATCTACATGTTTAATTTTTTAAAGTAAAAAAATCATAATCATTAAAATTAAACAAAAATCATAAAGAAGAAGACATAAAAATAAAATATAATAAACGATAATATTATATTTAATATTGAAATACAATCACTAGTAAATTTTAAAGAAGGAAAGTATAACTTTCATTATAAATGAATATCACATAAATGTTATAATATAAAAAAATAAAATTATATCAATAGGAAACCTAAATTTAAAGTTAAATTATTTATTTGTTATTAAAAGGATTGTTAACTAGCAAAAACAAAGATTTAATACTCCATAGAACAACAAAACATTTTTTATAAAGAAAAAAGATAATATAGAAGATTATTATGCTCTAAAAATAATTTCCATCATACCAATGAATATTGATAAAATCAATAAGTCAAATTAATAAAAAATATATGTAATAAATAGAAATTAAAAATAAAGTTAATATGAAAGATGATAAGTTTAAATTATTTATTATTTAAAAAAATATTTAAATTTTTTAAAAATATTAAATTTTATGTTTCAATTAAAATGTTTATTTGTTTTCATTTTTATTTTTATTTTCTTCAATATTGATTCAAAAACACTTCGATTTAAGAACTTTCGTAGAATCTTATAAATTAGAGTGAAAATTGATTTAAGAGAGAATCTTTCAATACATTTAGTCAAATCATTATATGAATCTTCAATAATAAAAAATTTTTTATTTTATAAAATATGTGAAATGAAAATTAATATAAAGATTTTTTTTTAATAGGTGATTCAATATCGTTTATCAACAAGTGATTTTAATTACTCATTTTGTTTATATTGTATCAATAATTTTTTGGTTTTGAATTCATATAAAATATTTAATATAAAAGAGAGAAAATTTTGACAATAATCATGATTATTATTATTTTTCTGTCGAATTTAATCTAAATTTTACTTCTTTGATTGGTAGTATATTATAATTAAATGAATTTTATCAGATAAATCAAAAAGAAAAATTTTTTTCAGGATTATCAAAAAATTTTGATACATAATATTTATAAGCTTCTTGGTTTTCCTTAAATGTCTTTTCATCCATTTCAGCAAATAATTTTGTTTATTGCTGATAATTTAATTGTTCATAATTGATTTTGGATAAATATTTATCTGATAAAATCTTTTTGCTTTGAAGTTTTATAACATCAGTAATACCATTAATATGAACTTTTTCTATATAGAAAATTAATAAATGTTTACTCAAATTTATTTTTATTAAAAAATAAAATTTAATTATATTTTAATTTATTATTACATTTTATTTTTTTTAAAATTTATTGATGTAAATTGTGTTTGAATAATAATATCACAAATTTTTTAATAAATGATTAATATAATTATATATGGAAATAAATATGAAAAATATTGAATTTTTAAAATAAAAGATATTCTTTTCATGAAATATTAATAAATAATAAATATAATGTTTTATTTCAAAAATGAATAATGATGAATTAAATACCTTCTATCAACAATTCTTTAAAAAATTAAAAATAATAAAAATTTTAGTTTGAGTTATGTAGAAACAACTGATTGTAATATATGTAGTCATCTAAAATATAAAAACAGCATTGATCTCCATTAATTGTTTTTGTTTAAATGATATATTATAATATGATATTGAAACTAAAATATTTTCCTTATAAAATAAAATGTTTTTTGATTAAATTATAATTATAATAATGATATGATAATTCAGAAATAATAAATATATAAGATTAAAAAGGAATGATCTATTTCAATTATTTTTAATTATATTTTGAATTAACAGAAACAGATATAAATGATATAAATATTAAATATAACATTCAACATTTTGATATAATATTAAATTAAATGTAAAATTTAATTCTTTTTTTAAAATCAAAAATATTGTAAATTATTTAAAAAATTTTTAATAAATAAAATATTATTTAAAGGAATATAGTATGCATTTATATAAATAATTTTTGTCCCAAATTTTGGATTATTATTTTTTAATTTTAATAATTATTAAATGTGCATAAAAATTATTATTATGATGTATTTAAAAAATGATAATGAGATATTAGAAGTTAAATTGGAAATTATTGTAGAAAAGAATATTCCTTTCATATGAGTTTATGATATAGATTATAAGTAATGAGATATCTCCGGATAATTTTTTTTCAAATTTTATATTAAATTAATTTTATCTTTTTTATAATATTTAAAAAAATATAATTAATATTAAATAAGATTTAGTAAAACAAAGTACAATCTGTAAAAAATTTTGAAAGAAAGAAAAAAAATGGAGTTGGAAAAAATTTTTTTAAGATTTGACATTAAATTAAATAATTAAATATAATTAAAATCTTTTTTTTATATTGGATTTATTACAAAATGTAGTTATAAAAAAATAATAATTAATAATAAAAATAAATAATTAAATACATATTAATATATTATATATATAAGTAATTAGATAAATATAATGTTTAAGATTAAATAAATTTATACTATTTAATTAGTTTTATTTTTATGGTTTCATTAGTTTAAAATTTCATTATTTAATTATTTGTGTTTTTTGTTGCTTTAATTCATTTTAATTTTTATTTTAATTCATTTTTATTATTTTTTTCTCGTTGTTATTTATTGTTTCTTCTTTTCTTTTGTTGTGTGGTTTTTCAAAAATATATTTTTTTGATTATTAATTATTTCTTTATTTAATAAATTTAAAATATCATTATCATTTATTGAATCTATAAAAGTTATTTCTTCTAAATAAGAAAGTTTATATACTTTTGAAATTTCTACTTCTTCATTAATTATTAAATATTCAATAAAATATTTAGTTTTTTCAATTTTAGGTTTCCTAACATTTTTAATTATTTTATTTATTAATTTTCTTCCATTTATACTATATACTTTAAATATTTGTTTTTCTTTATTATATATTATAAATGAAGGAAGTGGAGAATATGAAAGAAGAACATAATCACCTATAAAATAAGGAAGATAAATTGAATTAATTATAATGGCATTAGGTATAGTATAAATATTAATATATCCATCTAATGATGAAGAAATAAATAAATTTAAAATATTATTTTGTTCAATTGAAATTATTCTTTGAGTATGATAATGTATTATTTTTTCTATACAATTTTTACCTGGTTTATATATCATTATAGAACCTAATTGAGTTCCAAATAAAAAATATTTATTAATTGAAATTGCTGTAATTTCACTATTATCTAATTTATAAGGTAAAATATATGATTTAA